>RJWH01001036.1:407593-484812 GCA_004363575.1 Solenodon paradoxus
CTCTCTCTCTCTCTCTCTCTCTCTCTCTCTCTCTCTCTCTCTCTCTCTCTCTCTCTCTCTCTCTCTCTCTCTCTCTCAGCTGTTGGGCTGACAAAGTACTCAAGGTGGTTGATCTGGGGTACTAAATAAACATCAGGCAGACTTTAGTAGTTGTTTCTAGCATTTTGCTCTTTGTGCTGTCACTTAAATCTGCTTTGAACCTGGTCTTCTATCAAAATGCATATATGGGAATACTTGGTAGGAGGAGCAGCCTACAGGTATTAAGCCTTATTAATTTAATGACTTTATTACGAATATATTTTAGATTCTGTAGGTCTGATTGCCTAGGAGAAAGAATTGTTTTTTCTTTTTTTTGTAAAGGAAAGGTACAGGCAGGAATAAAGGCCAATAGGCAGGCAGGCAAGAAGTGAGAGGGGAAACGATTATTTATTTTATTTAGCTATTCTTCTTGGTAGCTCCACCTGGCCCCAGATCTCAAGCCTGGTCTATGTGGACTGCGTCCAGTGGCCTTAAGTGACTGTAGGCCACCAGGATGCTTCTGGGGAAACAAGCTTGTAAGAATTTGAGGGTTAGGTGTGTTTTGTGGGATGCCAGGCAGGAATAGGCATTGCAGATTTACAAAGGGATAAGGTAAGGAAAAATTTGCTTTCTTTTTGTGAAGAACCAAAAGTACAAAGGAAGCAGTTTATTAAAATAGAATCTAATGTGCAGACAAAACTTCCCAGTGAAAACACTCAGATGTCTAACAACACTTAAGTTAATTTCTTAGGAATGCAAATTGGTAGGTCCTGTTCTTAGGGACACAACTAGGTCACATTCAGGAAAGTCTTCCCAGAGGCAGGCATTTGTTCTTGTGTTCATTCAACCAATATGCAGCTGGAGTTTATGCCAAGGATCATGCTCGACATTGGGGTACAACAAATAAGTTTCCTCTTTTGGAGGAGCTTGCTGTCTGGTGTTAAAACTGAGAATTGTTAAAGTACAAGAACTATGGTGGGCGTGCCCTGGTGGAGCAGTGGTTTGGTCAATCGCCTTCGAATGAGCGCAGGCCATATATCCCTGGATTGGAGTCCCAGGTCCAGGATAAACAACCAGTGTGAACAACTGAATATGAATAAAATAAAATGCTTCTTCCTCTCTCCTCCTGTCTGCCTGCCTACTCACCTTCCTTCCTGCCTGCACTTTTCCTTTTAAAAAGATAAAAAAAGAACTATGGTGAGCTGTGCATGTTGCCAGTGGCCATGGTCTGCACGTGTCTCCCTGGGAGTCCATCAAGGAGATAAATAGTGTGAACACAGCGGACTCAGAAAGAATGGAGGGAGTGTCAACAGCAGCTTTCTGGGTCCCCTCCTGTGGCTCAGGCGGCTAAAACACAGGTCTTAACACCATGGACCTGGATTGAGATCTGAGACCAGGGGGACAAAAATAACAAAACAACAAAACAAAACAAAACAAAACAAAAATCCCAGCAGCTTCTCATGAAGAGTGGGTAGACGAGAGGTGGGCAGTTATGCTAAAATGGGGAGAGACGGCATTTACAGTTGACCTTGAACAACATGGGTTTGAACTGCAAGAGTTCACTTAGAATGATTTTTTCAATGAATACAATTGGCTCTGCATGTTCTTTGGGTTCCAGATTCACCCAGCTCTGTGATTGTGGAACTGAGGATGCAGAGGGCCAACTATAAGGGACTCGAGCATCCATGGTATGGGGGGAGGATGGGCTGTCCTGAAGCTACCTCCCCACAAAGATACCAAGGGATGACTGTAGTTAAGTTTGGGGGAGTCAAAAGTTATTGGTGGATTTTTAACTGCACAGGGGTAGATGCCCCCAATCCCTGAGTTGTTTAAGTGTCAGCTGTCTTATGGATGGAAATACCGATTTTCAGTTGCTCTCAGACTGATTTTTCCTCCTTTGCCCCTTATTCTGCTGCCAAGTCAGAAATATGGGTGTCATCTCATCCCTTGCTCTCTCCCCTCAGATCCCTGCAATCAGCCAGTCCTGTGGACCCAGTGTCCTCAACATATCTCCATCCACTCCTCCTCCCAACAGCTCTAATTCAGGCCACTACCATCTCTCCTCTGCATTTTTATAGGCACCTTGAAGCTTCCCCTTGGGGAAGCGCCCCAAAGTAGAGCTTGTGTTCTTCCCTCACCAAACCTGTTTCTCCGTCAGGATGCCTCATCTCAGCGAGTCAAACACCATCCACCTAGGGCCCCCTTTTCTCAACACTATATCCATTATTCAAGTCTTATTCATGTTCTCTCCTAAACACCTCTTCAGTCTCCTATGTCTTTCCACCCATGCTGATGGCTATCCAGGTTATGCTACCACCATCGCAGTCAGTCAACTGGTCTTCCTGGTTTGACTCCTTGCCCCCACCCTCTGCCTCTGCTCACTCCTCCCACCCATCAGAGTCAGTTTTTCAAAATGCAACTGAGATCTTCCTGAACCCCCATCATTCAGTGGTTTCTTGTTGCTTTCAGCAGAGAACCAACATCTTTATCATGGCCTCTGAGGACCTGCCTCCCTCTCTAACCTCTTTCTGGGCTTCTGCCTATCTTTTTTATTTTTTTATTCTATTTTTTATTGTAGTGATTATTAAACACATTAGAATAATTTTCTCTGTGTGGGTTCCCCATTCCTTAGATATATTTCAACACACCATGCCCTCCACCAAATCACCAAGTGTTCTTCCCCATTGTCCAGTGGGCTCCACCACCATTTGCCCCCATACTCCCCATTCCGTTTTGGTCACCTCAGTTCTGTTGCAAATGTTTCAGGGTTGGTTATGTTTCCTCTGTTCCTTTGTTTTCTCTATTCACATTCCACCTATGAGTGAGGTCATCTGGTATCTATCTTTCTTCTTTTGACTTGTTTCACTTAGCATAATCCCCTCCAGTTCCATCTATGTTGATTCAAATGACAGGGTTTCATCTCTTCTAAGGGCTGTGTAGTATTCTATTGTGTATATATATATATATATATATATATATATATATATATCGCATCTTCTTTATCCAATCATCTTATGTTGGACACTGAGGTAATTTCCAGTTCTTAGCTATTGTGAATAGGGCTGCAATAAACAATGGGATGCAAACATCTTTTCAGATGGGTGCTTTTTTATCTTTTTGTCTTGCCCCCCACTGTATTCCCAGAACTTAGTAATGCTCAATTCATCTACTGCATGCATGAAACTTTCTGAAAAGCTATTCTGATCATCCTCTACCTCTTCTCCCCTTAAGACCTACTGCTTTCAGGATCAAGCCTGAATCTCCTTAGCATGTCATAATCATTGTCCTCTTTAGTCTTACCTCTTGACACTTTCTTTCCTTTTACATCTTCTAAGATCCAGCCTTCTTGGAATATGCCATGCTTTCTCACCACCAGGTCTTTGTACTTTGGTTCTCTGTCTGGAAAGCTCCACCTGACTAACTCCTATTTGTCCTTTAAGGCTCATTGCAGTCACATCTTCTGGAAAATTCTCCAGATTCCTGAAGGCTGGCTGGTGGCTGCAGGGGTTGGGTGCACAGCCCATCTCCAGCTTAGTTCTGGCCAGGCTTCTGCTGACCCCTTGTTGTTGTATGTTGACCAAAGAGGTTGAAGATTAGCTCAGAGAGAATGTTGATGTTGTAGAATGTAGAGTAATGAGAAAAACAGTGGGTGAGATGGAGGTTAGAGCAAGTAGAAGCCAAAGTGTGAACTTCAGGCAGTAAGACCTTGTCCTTTAGACCCTGAGATCTCTGGACCTTCGGCACAGGAGCTGAGACCCCCTAGTTTGTCCCTCTGACTTGCATTTCTCCTCCTTCCTCTCCCTCAGGGGGGGATGTTACCATCACTGACCTGCCCCCGGCTCTAGAACAGATCCAGGGCAACGTCCAGGCCAATGTGCCAGCTGGAGGCCGGGCCCAGGTCTGCGCCTTGTCCTGGGGGATTGACCAGCATGTCTTTCCTGGAGATTATGACCTGGTGCTGGGGGCTGATATCGTGTACCTGGAGCCTACCTTTCCACTGCTGCTGGGGACCCTCCAACACCTGTGCGGGCCCCATGGCACCATCTATCTGGCCTCCAAGATGAGAGAGGAGCATGGGACAGAGAGCTTCTTTCAGCACCTCCTGCCCCAACATTTCCAACTGGAGCTGGCCCAGAGGGATGAAGATGAGAATGTCAACATCTATAGGGCCAGGCACAGGGAACCAAGACCTGTTTGACGTCGCCCTACTACAACTCTGAACCCATTATCCTCATGAAAGAACTGTCGTCTCCAAAGCTACAAACCTAAGGACCAAAGAGGATAGATTTCCCTGTCCTCTCTCCCCACCTCCCTTTTTGTTCCATGTAGAAACTCTTGGGCAGGAGCAGGGCAATGCCTGCTCCTTAGAAATCCTCAACCCCTAGAAGCCTGGGTTAGAGCACAAAGCAAGCCCCCAGCTCCTCTTCTCTGCAGAAGATGGGAGGGTATTCAGAATTTTCAGGGGTAAGGGAGGCAAATGGGATGTGAGAGCAGTGGCTGCAGAGAGACTGTCACTGATCACTTCCAGTCCTGCTGTTGTGTTTATACACAATGAGTTCCCCTCCCCATCCAGATTCTGTTGGAATTATTTTTAAAGGTCAAGAAATGAGAATTAACAATGTCTTCTGCATCCAAAGAATTCAGGCTTTTCCTGCGACTGAGAAGGAAGATGCCTCAGACCATTTACTTCTTGCTTCTAGAGACAGCATGGTAGGACTCATGGCTCCAACTGGGTCAAGTCCTTCCAGCCTCACAGCTGGGGATAGTTGGCAGAGCTGTCCTGTGGACTGTCGCTTCTTCATCCTTTTGAGTCCTGATCACTGACACTAGGTTCTTCTCTTTGACTTTTCTTTAGGGTTCCAATTTCTGTCAGTTCTTCCTTCCTAATGTGTTTGCTTTCCCTTCTTTTCTCTTCCCACTGTGGTGCCTCGGAGTGGATCTCTCCTTACATCTCGGGCCACATGTCACCTCCTCTGGCCTCCTGGTCTCCATTCTCTCCCCTTCAAGTCATTTTTCACACTGTGGTGATCTTTCAGAATCAGCTCTGATTAGCCTCTGCTGCCTACAAAAAAGCAAGCTTAAGTTCCTCTGCTTGGTACTCAGTCTATCTCCTGGGATCCCAAATTACCCTTCTCTTTCATTCCCTACTGGTTTTCTCCATGTATTGCTGCCTGTGGTCAACTTGCAAAAGGCCTACTCTTTGTTCCCTAAATCCACACTAAGATTCCCTGGCTTCTTCCTTTATTCTTTTCGGTGATTCCCTGCCTGGCAGGGCTACTTTTACCTGTCAAAATCTTCATTACTTATTAGACTTTCCTGAACAAAGCTCTTCCTGAGCCTCTTGTTTGAGTGTGATTTCATTCTGCCTCAAGACTCTACCCGTCTGCTCATCTGATGGGACTTACTCACCTTTCTCCTGTGGTCATTTATCTGCTCCCTATTTTCTTACTGTTAGAGTACCTTGGAGTGTAGGCATGTGGTTTTGTCCTAATTCTTTGAAATCTAGCACAGTCCCTGGCACAGAGCAGATGTTCAACAAACACATTACTCCGTGTGTAGACGGATCCCATGCCTACCTACTGGCTATGCTGGCATGGCCAATTTCTGAGCCCACCCCTCTACCTCACAAGTTTGTCCTGAGTCCTACATGGATAATGAATATGAAAGCGCATTGGAAATAAAAATAAAATGTCACCACATGTCTTGTATTATTATTTTGTGACCATTTTCCTCGGGTTCCCCTTATTTCTTGTGGTGGGTAAATCCCACGTGAAAGGGAGTTCCATGAAGCCAGCAGGGGAGGCGAATGTGTCCCTCCAGTCAGCAGGTGGCACTGTCCTTGTCTGGCGATCTCCGTTGGAGAGGTTTGACCCCGGCGCCACGCCGTAGGCCGGTGGCCGTGGATGTCTGCCGGAAAGATGTCGCTGCTGCGGTCCCTGCGCTACTGCCTGACGGCGCGGCCCGGGAGCTGCCGGGTGAGGAGTTTTGGCCCCGATACCCACCCCGCCTCCCTCGCAGGGCTCCCGTGCGCCCGGAGCGCTCGTCGCCCTTCTCCCCACCAGCATTCGACCCGGTCACGCCCCACCCAGTCCGACCTCATGGCCTCTTCGCGTTCCAGCCGCGCCTCCCGAGCCGCCTCCCTCCTGAGCCGCCTCCTTGCCAGCGCGCTCTCCTCTCCCGGCGGCTTCGTGCTTGTCACCCCTTTCTTCCTACCCCTCCAGGCGGGCCCCCCGCTGCAGTCGCCCCTGCCGCTGCGCGCGTTTCCCGCGGGGCCGCGGCTGTCGTCGGCCTCCAGCAAGGAGCTCCTCATGAAGCTGCGGCGGAAAACGGGCTACTCCTTTGTAAACTGCAAGAAAGCTCTGGAGACTTGCGGCGGGGACCTCAAACAGGTGTGGGGGTGTGCGTGCGCGTGCGTATACGTGTGCGTGTGTCTCCCAAACGACTTGGGCCATTAAGCCTGAACTTAATCTCCTGAAGGAGGTTGGACACATTATAAGATTTAGAAGTCAGACTGCTGTCTAGTGCTTAGCCTTTGATTCTGTCTTACTTACAAGCAGTTGACCCCGGTTCCCAGGGTTCACAAATCCATTCCTTTCCAGGCTGCTCTACTGTTTCTTGCAACTTGGAGCTGACAGGGCTTGCGTGAACTTTGGGAGTCAGACCCACCAAGACTCATATCCATGTGCTCTCACTCAAACCCTGGGATCTTAATCAACCTTCAGAGTTGTAGTGTTTGTGTCTACATAACGGGAATCACATCATGTGTCTCATGGCCTTGTCCTGAAGATTAAGTGATCCAAAGTACCAGACACAGTGCCAGGTATTTGGCATTAATGGTAGACTGCCAGTGAGTGATCAATAACTTCAGTTTCTATTTTGGAATTGAGGGCAAGCAGAAAGAATCAGGGAACCTGAACATATCTGAATTTGGTGACTTCCTTATCTCTCTCTTTTCACTTTCTAGGCAGAGAGCTGGCTCCACAGGCAGGCCCAGGAGGAGGGCTGGAGCAGAGCAGCCAAGCTCCATGGGAGGAAGACTAAGGAAGGCCTGATCGGGCTGCTACAGGAAGGAAACACGACTGTGTTAGTGGAGGTGAGTTGTTAGAATTCCAAATACCAGGGACAGTTATCCCTTGGGCTTAAGGCTTGGTGGGAGACCCTGTGCATTCTTAAAGAAGAGGTGTTTGAGAACCATAAAGGGTAGTTGGGATTAAACCCATGGGACCTTAGTTATTAGCTGTGGATTCTTTTCTGTATAGAAAGGCACAGGTGTGTTGATGAGAAAAGTCCCTGAAGTATAGAATATTACTTCTAAATGTGAATCTGCTATTCTTTACACCGTGTCACTGTCTCCTGAAGAGTTAGATTTTTAAACTAGGAGTTAGATTATTAGGAGATGGAAGGGAGTAGCAGTTGGTAGAGGCAGTTTGGGGTCCATAATGCGGATTGGTTTAGAGAGGGAGGAGTAAACAGTCCTGCAGCAGAAGTTGTTTGGAGTTGGAGGAGGCAGAAGAATGAGGTGTCGGTGACGTGCCCCGTAAGCAGGTTGAGTCCTTGTGGAGCCATCTGGATGTGCCAGTCATGGCTCTCACTGGAGCTGTGGGCATCACGTCGTTCTGTTTCCAGCCTCAAACCCTCAATTCCTTGATTTATGCTCCACCCTTAAGGCACTTTTGTAAACTGTTAGTAAACAGCTGATACAGTGTCATCCATTTCTTCCCGCAGGTGAACTGTGAGACAGATTTTGTTTCCAGAAATGTAAAATTTCAGCAGTTGGTTCAGCAAGTAGCCCTTGGAACCCTGTGGCATTGTCAGAGCCTAAAGGACCAACTCTCGACGTATAGGAAAGTGAGTTTTGGGGTTCTCTCCAACAAGCAAAATTTGTTCCACTCCTTAGGGTCTTTGCTGTTCTTTTCATAGACATTTTTGTATCTCATTCTGTTACTTCATGTCGCTGCTCAAATGTTCATTTTGGAGAGGAGTACCCTCCTTCCTGCGGCTGCATACCCTTCTTTTGCTGTTTATAAACATTTTTGTTATTTCTACTGAAATAGAAATTCTAATTTTTATTTTAAGGAAAGTTGCAGGTAGGAATGAAGCAAGTCAGCAGGCAGGAAAAGAGAGAAGAAAGAAGCTCTGTATTTTTATTTTAATTATACATGTTGGTTGGTCTCATCGGCCGGGGATATTGGGATGTACGTGGTCTGCCCTTCAGCAGGAGGCAGTTTACCAAACTACTACTTCACCAGGGTGTGCCTTAATCTTGACTTTGCCAGTAACTTTCATTTGTAATCCTGTGTCATTCACTTACTTTACTGTTTCATTGTCTGGGGTATGAAACTTATAAAACCCAGGGAGCTGGGGTGGGGAAGCGTGATCATCATAAATAAAAGTGCTTCCTCCTCTCCTCCCTTACTTCCCCTCCGTCGTCCCCCCACCCCGCCTTTTTTTTTTTTTAAGAAAAAGCATTTTATTTTTATTTTTTTATTTAGTTGTTCACATTGTTCGTTTCCCCTGGACCCTGGGACTAAAACCCACAGGTATATGGCCTGCGCCCTTTGGAAGCGGTTGTCCTAGCCACTACTCCACCAGGGCTTGACTCCTGCTGTCCTTCTGCTCTTTAAAAAACAAAACAAAACATTTTTGAGGAATCTCCATGCTGCTTTCCATAATGGTTGTACCAATTTATATTCAGTCACCAACATTGTAAAAATTATTCACATTTCTGCATCCTCGCCAACATTTGTTGTTTCTAGTTTTTGAGAATGGCCATTCTCACAGGTGTTTTGAGCCATTCTCATTTTTGTTTCCCTAATAACAAGAGAGGAAGAACATCTTTTCATACGTTTGTTGGCCATAATGATGTTAATTTTGATCTCTTGGATAAGGTTGTGTCTACCAGGTTTCTCTCCTATACAGTTACCATGATCCTCTTTATAATTAACAAGTAATCTCTGTGGGAGATTCTTTGAGGCTCTCTAAGCATCCAGTTCTCCAAAAAACTTTTGCCTGATAGCTTTAGCATCCATTGATGCTTCTTGTCAGTCTCAGGGATTACTGTGAAAGCTGCTTAATGGTTATTTTTCTAAATCTTTTAGTTTTATTATTTGGTATTCTAGAGTAAGGAAGAGATTTATTTAGTGATTTACATACTACCACCATTAACTCTTGGATTCTTATTTTGTACCGTAGATTATTTAGATGCTCAAACTTCCTGGATTTGGACAGTACAACACAAACATGTGCATAGTCCATTGTCCTTTTGCTGTATCCTCATTTTTTGAGTATTTCCTTACTTTTTGGCATAACAGAATATTCTGGGCTTATACTTTCCTTGCCCCCACCATGGAATTTGCCACTTTTCCTACTGAATAGGGGAATAGTTTATAGAAATTAAGATGTGGGTGCTCCTTGGTGGCCTGGTGGATAAGGCACCTGAACGCAGTCCACATACATCCCAAGGGCCCAAGGTTCAAGACCCGTGGCCAGGGAGAGGAGCCAAGATAAGCAACTAAAATAAATGTTTCTTCCTTCCTGCAGACCTATTCGCCTTCGTTCCTACCTGTACTTTCCCTTTAAAGAAAGAAAAAGGAAAAGAAAAGGAAATTGAGAACTGAACACTGGGTATACTTGTTTCTACTGAGATGGCCTTCCTGTTCTGCTCTTTCAGCGGACAGAGCTAGAATGAGAGAGAGTGAGAGTGAGAGATCATGTGCGTTTCAGGTCTAATCCTGCACTTAGTGTTCTTTCTCCGCCCTCCCCCACCTTTTTTTTTTTAATAAGAAAAGGTGCAGGAAGGAATAAAGGCAAGTCAGCAGACAGGAAGGGAGAAGTGAAAGAAGCATGTAATCTAGTTGTTCTTGGTTTTCCCCGCCTGGCAAACCCTGGTCCTTGGGATGTATGTGGACTGCACCAGCCAGCTGTAGATCTCAGACTTACTGACTAGGATGGGAGGTGGGTCCTTTCCTGCACTTTATATTTGTATCTTCCATTCATAGTGGGTATACTGGCTTCTAGTAACTTTACTATGTTTACTTATTTACTTAGGGTTACAATACATGCAAAAAAAATGATTTCAGAGTTACTGTATCCTATCACTATCGTAGTCACAGATAACTAGGAGTTCAAGATTTCTTTGATAATATTTTTAGTTTTGCTTTGAAGTTCTCTGGTCAAAGGACTGTATTGAAAATTTATTTGGGTGTACCCTATGGGAGCAGCAGTTCGGTCAGTCACCTCTGAAGGAGCAAGTCCCATACCCCGGGGTCAGAGGGTTCCGGGGGAAACAACCAGTGTGAACAATTAAAAGTAAGATAAGAATGCTTCTTCCTCCTCTCACTCCCTGCCTGCCTGCCTGCTCACCTTTATTCTTGCCTGCACCTTTCCTTTATAAAAAAAGAAAGTTATTTGGATTAGTTTATTTCCCTCTGTGTTATTCTTTGAAATATAGTTAGTGTCTCATTTCTGTTCAGTTGGTTTCATTTTTACCCCAAGTCCTTGTTAACTTAATTTTGAATATGTAAAACAATAAGGTACTGAAAAATAAAACTGTAACACACACACACACACACACACACACACACACACACAGAGAAATCTTATTCCCTCTTCTCTTATTCCTATGCACTCCTGTAGATAATCAACTTCATTGGTTTCTGGTTACTCTTTATGTCATATTGCAAAACGTAAGCATATTTATACAAATAGTTTCTTATACAAATGGTGGTATAATAAGTATATGCTCTTTTAAATTTGCTTTTTTAACTTATACATCACAGAAATTCTTCAACGAAGCTCATGGAAATCTCCCTTTTTTCTTTATTCCACTTGCATGGGTTTCCTTTTGTGACTGGACCATGGCTTATTTAACTAGTCTCCTGTGTTTGGGCATATAGGCTGTTTCTAATAGTTTATGATGAGAAGTGATTGCTCACAGATTAACTTTGTGCATATGCATTCACATATTGTTAGTAGTGCATTGTATATATATATATATATACATATATATATATATATATATACACATCTGTGGTTTTGTTAGGTGTTGTACAATTCCCCTCCATTGGATTTGCACCATTTTGTATTCCTGCCAACAATCTGCAAACCTTTTAGCTTTAACATTTTATGAGTATATAAAAATGCTGTTCCTGAGTTTTAGGGAACTGCATTCTAAGAAGTAGGCCAGAGGTTGAGAGCAGGATGGGGTTTGGCGGGAGGGGTTATAGCGTTACAATAAAGTATTTATAAAAATGGAACTTTTATCAATTTTTAACATTAGCCTAATGAAAACATTTATTTATACTTAAATCATTTTCTGAGAAATAGGCTATTTTTGCCTCACCTCTTGATAATTTGAGAAACACAGAGCTGATTCATGTTTGATTTCTTCGTGCACTAGGGCTTCTTGAATTCCTCTGAGCTCTCTGAACTTCCAGCTGTACCCAAGAAAGAAGGATCTCTCAAGGATCAGCTGGCCTTAGCAATTGGTGAGTATTCGCCTTAGCAATTGGTGAGTATTCGTAAGGTGTTCTGGAAGCTGAGACTTAAGAACTGGATCTCCTATTATCTTTGGAATTTCTCCAAATCTAGATCAAGAGTTGCAAGCTCATGTACCCACAAAGGCCAGAAAATAGGAACGTGAGAAGGGATTAGGTGTTGGTATTAGGGAGCAGTAAGTGCACCGGGAAACTCAAACTCTGCTGAAGGAAACCATTAGAAAGCTCCAGCCAATTGTAAACTTGGAAGAAATGATCCCTCGTGTCATCAGCATTTTAAAATTCCCTTAAAAAATTTAAGTTCTAGATGTTAATGCATAAATCTCACCGCTATAAAAACTAGCTTTTTGCAGCAAATTAAAATTATTCTTCGCACTCTGCAGGCATCACCGTGCCGACCAAAGCTTTCTGACCAGTTGACTGTTCTTCTGTACACTACAGGGGGAGTAGTAGAGCATCTTCTTTACAAAGGAATCCAGGAAAAATTAAGGGCATAATCTTTAGGAATTTTGTCTCTCTTTTTTAAAAAAATTCGATCCTGAATTTGTGAAGGTGCCTCCTGTCAGAAGCCGCTGACTGTAGGAACCATATCTGGATTATTGTGGTGGGACTAGTGGGGGTTTTGCTTTCTTCCTACATGGCCTTGACAGAAGGAGAGAAACAGTGTTGGGGTTGGAGCTTGCTGGGAATTTACTGCTCCTCTGATGTTTCCAGTGAAGGGACCAGACCTCTTTTTATCAAGTCATCTTGAACTATGTCTGATGTCTCAATGAGTCATGCATAGAAACCAGGCAGACAGCTGTGGATGGTACTTATTAAGAAATTCTGGAGAAAGATGTTTCAACCTTGTCAGTTTCTGGGAATTCGCAGTGGAGTAGATGCTTTGGGCTCTTTTAAGATTCTTTTTGGTTTCTAGATTCTCCCCTTTTAGTGACTCTTACATATAAACTATGGCTAGTGCGTATTTACCCGCACTCCTTTGTTTAGTCGCCTACCTCTTCCTACCTTGTGGCTTATTTGGAATTCTGTTAGAGGGGAATAACATCCTGAGAGAGAGGGAAAACTCTTAGTTCTCATAAACAACCCTGAAAATGTTATCTTTATATTTTTGATGAGAGGAAGTTGAAACTACCAGATATCATGTGGTTTTGGATTTTTGGGGGCTTTCAGTTGTGAACTTTTTCCTGATACAATGATGGTCAGTAGTTGTCTGTGTCATTTATGGTATTTGGGAGGGATGGTAATTTGGTGGGAATAAACACTCTTTTTGGAGTTGGATCTGAATTCGCATTCCTGCTCTGCCATGTATTAACTGTGTAGCCAGGGGCAAGTTATTAAACTCTCTAAGCAAAAGTTTAATATGCAATTAATAGCCACCATATCCTCTGTGCCTGATATGGTAATAAGTGCTTTCACATATACTAGCTAATTTATTTCTCCAGTAACTGCTTGAGTTTTCTGTTTTTGTTTTTAAACAGAGGAAGAAGTATATTATTATTATTATTTATTTTTTTTTTTAAAGGAAAGGTACAGGCAGGAATGAAGGCGAGTAAGCAGGCAGGGAGAGGAGGAGAAATATTTTATTTATGTTATTTAGTTGTTCATCTTGATTGTTCCCCCCCCACAACCCACCTTGGGTTCAGAACCCACGTCCTTGGGATATATGTGGACTGTGCTCAGACAGAGGCCACAGACTTAATCACTAAACCACTAGGGCATGCCAGAAACAAGAATCTTAAAACAAAGAAGTAAAGAACTAAAAGAACTAAAGGAAAGGAAAAAAATCCTTTTTTTTTTTTTTTTTTAATGAAACGGTACAGCAGGCATGAAGATGAGTATTTAGGCAGGCAGGACGAGAGAGGAGGAAGAAGCATGTTTTTATTTAATTTTATTTAGTGTTTATACTGGTTGTTTCCCTCCTAGACTCAGGACTCGAGCACAGTGGTATATGGCCTGAGTGCCTTTTGTTGGTGATTGACCTCACCACTATTCTACTAGTGTACCCCAAAGCTTTTGTTTTTAGGGTAGGAAGAGGAGGAGGAGGAGGAAGCACTTTTATTTATTTTTGGTTTTAACCTCAACCCTGGGCCTTGAACCCGAGTCCTTGGATTTTACATGATCTGCACACCAGCATCTCAGCCACTTGAGCCACACGATCACACCTTGCTTTGGAATTATTTTAAGTGATGATATCTCCATTTTATAGATGGGGAAACTGAGGCTTGATAAATTAGTAACTGGGTTTTGTCACTAAGTTGCTTTTCTCAGGTCTTATAGCTGGTAAGAGACAGAACTGAGACCTGAGTTCAAGGTCTGTTCTTAAACATCAGGGTGCCTGGGACATGGTCCATAAAGATGCACTCCTTTCCTCTCCCCAACAGTCTTTCCTCTGTCAGCTGCGAGTGTATTCCTCATTTTACAACACAGCCTCAGTGTAAGTGCGGAAGACTATCTCCCATGCTTGGATGCCTCTGTATATACTTTGGTATGTGTTGTATTCTGGAAGTGTTTTTTTGTTTTTGTTTTTGTTTTAATAGGGAAATTGGGAGAAAACATGTCACTCAAACGAGCTGCATGGGTGAAGGTTCCAACTGGATTCTATGTTGGCTCTTATGTCCACGGAGCAATGCATAGTCCTTCACTCCACAAGCTGGTCCTGGGGAAGTATGGGGCCCTGGTCGTCTGTGAGACGTCTGAGCAGAAAGCAAACCTTGAAGACGTTGGCCGCCGCCTTGGGCAGCATGTGGTGGGCATGGCCCCTCTCTCTGTTGGTTCCCTGGATGACGCGCCGGGTGGAGAGGAAGAAACCAAGATGCTGTCCCAGCCCTACTTGCTGGACCCCTCCATCACGTTGGGACAGTATGTGCAGCCCCAAGGGGTGTCTGTAGTGGACTTTGTGCGGTTTGAATGTGGAGAAGGCGAAGAGGCGGCAGAGGCTGATTAGGTGGCAGAGACTTTGGCCCCGGGAGGTAATGCTTATTTTCAGCTCTGGACATCATTGCAGAAATAAGTGGTTTCCTAAGCCTCTTCAAAACCAGAATGTTTTGGTTTTGAGTTTATAATAAACGACATATAACTTCATGGGTAAAGTTATTAAATAAAATTGTATAAAAAGAGAATGGAATCTTTTTGGCTGTGTAATGCTGGATTTAGCGGTCTTTGCCTTGTGACAGGTTTTAGAAACCACCAGGTGGGTCTTTGTTGAAGTGACGGGGAGAGCAGGTGTCATCAGCTGTGCTCCTGCTTCCTCAGCGTGGCTGTTACGGTGCCCCTAAACTTTCTAAGTTGTCCTAGCAATGCCTTCTGTGACAGAACCCTGACTCTGCTTTCACTTCGTGATTCTTTGGACTATGCTTCTGTCCTGGAACTTCCCCGGTTCTACCACAGGGATTCCTTTGGAATTGTTGACTCAGAGTTGTCTGGAAAATGTGGTTCATTTGTCGACGTCTCTAGCGTACTTTGAAGGCGCTCTGCAGTGAGACGCACGCTGGTTCTGGCCTCATTACTGAAATTAATAGCACATGGCTTTGTTTTTCTTTAGGATAATGGGGCCTGGATGGGTGGGGACTGAGGGTTCCTGGACAGCTGTGAGGCAGATTTTGACATTCTTGTGCCAGAGATGGAATTATAATGACCCAGTTATCCAGCCAGCTCACTCGGCAGTGCCTTTTTACCTCCCTAGTCCTGTTCTCCCAACATAACATACAATAATGACCCTAACTGGCAAACCCAAAATGATGAAAAGAATTCCATTGCTTATACAGGTAGGTACCTTTATTTGAAAAGTTTAAAACTCTGGCACATACAGATCTGGGCATTTGGGTTTTGACTTTGTATATATATATCTCAATAACTTTAATGATTTCTGGGTTAAATAGGTTTTGGATATACTGCTCTTAAAAGTTAAAATGAACTTGGCCTCAATAGTAAACACTTTAAATTTTAGCTTTTTGGTTCTCTGATTTTTAACTTCTCCAGATTCATGCAGTGTTAGCACTTTGGCCAGAAATCCACAAAATCAAAAAGTGGTTAGTTAACATTTAGGCATGTACAACTAAGGAATGCAGGGATGAGAGACATGGAGAACATGCTGTGATTTGTAGACCCCAATGAATCTAAGTTATGTAGCTGGATGTTAGGCAATAAAGAATTCTTTACTGATATTGGCACTCTGCTCTCTTCTGTGGTCTTGGAATAGGCATGTGCCTTCTTGCTTTAGAAAAGCCCCTTTTCTTTCTTCATTTGGAGCTGTTTCCAGCCAGGCAGAGCGGAAAATTGCCCTCTTGTGATGCCAAATACAGAAACAAAGTCCTGTTCAGAGAGGTAGTTCTAAGAGAGAAAACAAAATTTCGAGTTAGAGGAAAGACATGCTACTTAACACTGTGAGCAGAGAGGGAAGAGGGGCTGAGAAGGGTCTACGTCTGTCCTTGAAGTCGCGAGTGGGATGAATTTTCAGAACGTCTGTAATAGACTTTTACTCATTGATAGTCCTTTAGGCTGTGAAGTCCTGTTTTGAAGAAGCTGAGTGGATCTGCTACTTCTACAGTCCTACTGGGCATCAATTTCTTTCCAGAAAGACCAGAACTGGATTAGCTATTATTTATGAATTCTAGACATCAGATTTTGGTTGAATGGAGAACTCAGTTGTGTGCTGGTTTCCTTGCTCTTTGCCTTTACTATTTCATGCAGTCATTTAAAAATGCAAGGTCAGGTGGATCTTGTGAGAGCTTAATATTCTAACTTTTATTTATTGGTGCTTAATGAATATTTTCTATCCATGTGAAATTATTAAGATATAATCTCTGTTTTCAAGACTGTAGGACAGATACTTAAGAGTTGATTAGATAAGACATTGTCAAAAGTCCAAATCCTTCAAGGAGAAAAGAAATTAATTCATTCAACATGAATGTATTAATTAATTCAACCAAAACTTAAGGACACCTTCTATTCACCCAGTACTGCTTTGGGTGCTGAAAAGCTGAGCATCTGATAGGTGAACAAGGTCCTTGCTCTTAAGAATATTACTGGGGCAGGAAACAAAACAATATAACTGGAATGTGGGAGTGTCAGTGAACAGTGAAAGGCACTGGAGGGGTGCAGGGAGGCAGAGTAAGATAGGTGCTAAAGGAAGGCCTTCCTGGGGAGGTGACATTGTGACATTGTGATATTGGAGCAGAGACCTAAATCAGGAGAGGTGGAGCTGACGGATGATCTGAGAGAATAATTTTTTTCAGGCAGGAGCAGTATCAAACATAGTGGTCAGAGGTTGAAATGAGCATGTTTGAGGGACACTGAAAGGCAGACACTGGCTGCAGGGTGGTAAGTGAAGGGAGTAGTGGCATATGAGATGAAATCAGAGAGCTGTATAGGGACCAGACCTGTGTACGGTCTTGGAGACCACGGAAAGGACCTGGAATTCCTTCCTAATTGTGTTCGGTGTGTTTTAAATGGAACATCTGATCTCCTTTCAGTGCCCGTTGGCTGTAGGAGTTGGGGTACAATCTAGCTTGGGGACAACTGCAGTAGTTCTTGATGTTCAGACCAGACAGCAGAGACAGAGAGAAATGGGCCGGGGCTAGCTGATGGATTGATGTGGGAGGTGAGAAAAAAGAATTAAGAAGGAACCTGGGTTTTTGGCTTGAGGTACTGGGTGACTCAGATGTCCACTGAGTGCCTACAGTGTGCCAGAACTGTCCTCGGCTGCAGACCGAACAGTTGCTTTACTCATGGAGAGTTCTGCCGACATCAGATACCATCCTTTCAACCACTCACCTCCTTCTTGGCGGGGTTCACATCCTCAGGCAGTTCCTGGTTCTGATTTTTCAATAGAACTTCTATAGGGTAATATTTTGGCTTGCTGTCATCAGAATTCAGGGAGAGGGTTGCATTCTTCATATCCTAGGTAATCAGAATGTAGACACCAGATAAAGAAAAGACTGTTGAGGGTTTGTACCATCAGAGTTCTGTGTGTGTAATAGTTAATATTTAATTTATACCACTTCATCCTTTGTAGTCATCTTTTAGAACAATGGTCCTCATACCTGATTGCATGTCAGAATTATCTGGGAATCAAAAATATTCAGACTTTGGAGTTCTTCTTGGGAAAGCTGATTCTCTAAGTCTGGTATGTCCTGTATACCCAGTTTGGCATAAATGCTGTGCTTAAATCTCATTTAAATGTTGTGATCACATCTGTTCTCTTGACACTTTTACTTAGGCTCTGCATTTCCAGTCTTTAAATTACTTCACACTTTTCTTTTTTAAAGGACAAGTGCAGGCAGGAATGGAGGTGAGCAGAGGCAGGCAGGGAGAGAGAGGAGGAAGAAGCACCCCGTTTACTTTATTTGGTTGTTCATCTTGGCTGCTCCTACTGGTCCTGGAACAGGAACCAGGGACCTTGGGATATAGGAACTGCACCTAACGTCTACTCCACTAGGGTGCATCAGACTTTTCTTACATACATTTTTCTTTTTTTCAAAGGATAGACACAGGAAGGAATGAAGGTGAGTAGGCAGGCAGGCAGGCAGGAAGAGGAGGAGGAAGCATTTTATTTTACTTTCAATTAGTTGTTCACACTGGTTGTTTCCATTGGACCTGAGACTCGAACCCAGGACTACGTGGCCTGCACTCCCTTGGAGATGACTGTCCTAGCGGCATCTCTGCTATGGCACGCCTCTTAAATACATTTTAAAGACACTGTATCGCCTTTGGAATTTTGAGTTTGTAGAGCACAAAGGACAGAATTGCCAGATGGTTTAGATACCAAGTGCCTCACACTCATCCTGTCAAAGCGCTGTTGGATTCCTAGCCAGAGCCTCCACCTTGTTTAGCCACTTAAACAGGGTAATGGCCTGAGTTTCTATGGTGTCAAGAATACTGTCAGACCAATACACACCATTCGGGGTAGAAGCTTATTCTTTCTGTAAAACACTGACAGTAAATTTAATATGTCCTGAATGATAGAGAGCTGAGTATTAAAACTAGTTTGAGTTTTTGTTATTGTTGTTTTTAACTCAGAAAATCTAGTCTAAATTCTGGATGGCAATAAAGTAAGGAACTTGGCTCTGAAAGCTGCTTTTCTATTATTCAAACAATGTATCAAAACAGACCACTGGAGTGATACTAAGAAGGACAGACAGGTTTTCGCCCATGCAGCATCTGGAGCATTTGCTGTTTCTTGCTGGCTCTGGTTGCCTTGTGACTTGCTTCTCCAGGAGCAAACCCAACTCACAGCAGTGATTCTCACGATAGCAGCAGCATCTCCCAGCTCTTCTTTTAACTGCTTATATGATTTCCCTGCCTGAAGAAGACACAGGAAGCAGTGGGCCAGGTGCTGCTTACAGGAGGGACATCCCAGGCCTAGGGGCACCCTGGGGAAAAGCACAACCAACAAAACCAAACCAAACCAGAAAACCCAGGAAATCAGATACTCAGGGATAAGTAAAATAGAAAACCCTCTTTATGGTTCAGACAGGATTGGAAGGGACTTAAATATGATCTGCATTCTTGCATTCTTATCAGTCCTCTAGATGAGATTGAGCCATTGATTCGGGGTCTGAAAATCTAGCAGCTTCTCGCTGGTTGCAATTTTAGACAAATTACTTCTCTAGGTTTTCTCATCTATAACAGGGAGCAATGTTTGCCCTCGATTTCAGGATGCTTGTAAAGCTCAGAAAGATAACGTGGGTATACTTTATCAACTTCATTATTCCACACACTGCTTACTACTGAGACACATTGGATTTTCTAACCAGCCCCAGTGCTGTGCTGAGTGGTAAAGAGAAAAGCAAAAAGCAGGGAGTGGGGTCCTGGATTTACTCAGCTCTTGAGTCTTCACCCCACCTTTACCCTGGTAGAAAGGACGTTTTCCCCATTCTTCGTGTCCTTACGCTCCAGATGTGAGAGTCCCAGGCCAAGAACCAGCCTGTGAAGGTGAAAGGCTCGAACCCCTGTTTAACGATCAGGATTGGTGTGTCAGCGTCCCGGCCACTGGGGTGAGTGTGCAGGTACTCTTGGGCTGTCCCCAGGGCTTTCTCCTTCTCTGTGGCATTGGCCTCAGCCCCGATCCACAAGAACACCTGTTGTGGTAGAGAGTGAATCTTCGCTGGTACACTCACACCTCAGACTGAACACTTCGCATCTGAATGACTCCTCTCTCCCCTTAGCATGGTACAGCCTCTGACAGCTTTCCCTGCCTAGTTTATTCATCAGAAAGATTTTCCCAGAATCAGCATGATTTGTGCTTCCCAAGTCTACATCTCTAATCTGAGTTACTCTCTCTGAACTCAGCTTTCTGAATCCAAATTCTTGCAGAACTCCTCCTCCGGGCTGTCTCCAAACACCGTATCTAGAACACCCCCAAATGTAGCTCTTCTTTTCTAAACTTGGGTCTGTCTCCATCTTTGGTGAATGTCATCCATCCACTCACCTATGGCAGTAACCTGGGAGTCATCCTAGTCACCCCCATGTTTGGTGAGTCACCCAGGTCACTACTTTACCTCCTGGGCATTTGCCAGATGTGTCACCACCGCCTGCCCCCACCCCTATGCCACGGCTCCCAGTTGCCCGCAGCAGCTTTCACCTGGCTGTTAACAGAGGCCTCCCTGCACACAGTCTTCTCTTTCCCTTCCCCATCCCTCTCCTGTACTCGTGGAGTGGCCCATCCTCTGCACTCTGACCATGTCACTCACCTGCTGAAATCTCAGGTGCTTTCTAGGATAATTTTCTTCACATGGTTATGTAAGGCCCACACTCCTTCCTCAGCGGCCTCTTTAGGGTGCTCTTAACTCTTACGTTCTCATAATATTTTTTATAGTTCTGGTATACTACACTATTTCATGCCTTGCTTTTACTAATGTGCTATTTCCTTTGCCTGGAATGCCCTCTTTACCAGATCAGTGCCTACTCAACGTAGGCATTGTAGGTCCAAACTGTTGCCTGCCCCTGAGATGTGCTTCTGAGATACCTCGTATGTATCTTCTTCAGAGTAAACGATGTTTCTGTGTCAGCCTCTGCGCCTCAGCCTGTAAACTCAGATCAAGGCCCTGCCTCTTGGTGACATCACACCTAACACAGTAACTAGCATGGAGGAGGTGCCGAGGAGATTTGCTGTAAGTTGCCCTGAAGAAGACGGGGCAACAAGGAAGGATTACCTTGAAGATGGACCCTCCACATGCCCTTGTTCCCTAAAAGGGAACTCTGGCTATTAATTCTAAGAGACGAATGTGCGTGCTGATAGGATGGCCCGATTCTCCCAAAGAAAAGTAGGGAAATTCCCAGGAAGGTGAATTTTGAACAATTATCTCTTCTCTCCAACCCTGGCAGAAAGCAGGCTCTTCCTTTGGTTTCCACTCGACAAATGTTTGATTGACTTGGGGATGGTCTTGGCTACCCAAAAAATAGCCTAAAATGGCATACTCCTGTGGCTCAGTGGCTAATGTGCATGTCATATAAAGCCCAATAGACCCAGGTTCAAGACTCAGGGCCACGGGAAGGAAAACAAATAGCCTAAATGACGGGGATCTTTGTTATTTGTTTCAAGTTCTCTGGCAATGTCTTACCTGGTCCCAGGTATCCAGGAGCATCACATCACCTGGGTTCAAGTCATCCTGAGTGAAGTCTGTGATCTCAGTGACAATGAACCGGCCCGTCTTATTGGAACATTCAAAAAGACGGGACTGGACATCTAGGGCTTCCTGCTGTAGCCTGCAATATAGTCCATTCAGAGGAGCTGAGCTAGTTAGAAATCATTTCTAAAACGGAATCTTAGAGTTTGTGCAGTTCACAAGCCTGGGAGGCAGGGGACGCCAAGCGGAGGGGACAGGGTAGTCCTCTACCTTTTGTCATTGGCATAGGGAGTTTTTCCTCCTAGCAGGTCCCAGAACTCAGCTGGCTCCTGGCCCTCAGCCACAGTATCCTCCGTGCCGTCACAGAGAAGCCCGGCCAGCTCCTTAGCCATTGCTCGCTCATCCCCACTAGAACCCTGAGAGTAGGGTGAGGAGAGCAGAGGTGTCAGTCACACAGGGCGCAGCTGGTAGGAGATGACTGTAGCCAGGATCAGCTCCCAAGCTACAGCACCTCGGGACAGGGCAGTAGGTGGGTGTGTTCCAGAGCTGGGAAAGGGCTGCAGAGGAAAACAGTGTGGTGGCAAAGCACAGGGCTAGGCTCTGAAACCCACAGTGGATGTTGACAAGCGTCACCTTATTTCCGCTTCAGTTACAATTTTAGTACCTACTTTGGGTTCTTTTTTTTTTTTTTTTTTTTTTTAAGAGAAAAATGAAATGTTTTTAAAATTACCTACAGAAAAAGTGATTCTTTTTGGCCTACGGTTCTATGCTCTTGACAAATACATAGGATCATGTAATATTCAGAAGAGTTGCTGCACTCCACCAAAAATTCTCTGGGGCGACCCTTTTGCAGCCACATCCTCCCTGACTCCTTAACCTCTGGCAGGTAGGACTCTGTTGGCCGCAATTATAAACTCCCGTGGAGAGCTTTCTGTGTGAAGATTGTCTTTTATTTTACTTGGGTAAATAGCCAGGAGTGGAATTGCTAGATCATATGGTAAGTGTATGTTTTATGAGAAACTAAACTGATTTTCCAAAGCCCAAACCATTTTACATTCCCAACAATGAGTGAGAATTTCTGTTGCTCTTCATCTGCCTCCCTTGATCTAGTCAGTTGTTTTTAGCCATTCTCATAGGTGTGTTGTGGTACCTCAGTGTGGTTTTCATTTGCATCCCCCTAATGTCTAATGATGATGAGCATCTTTTCCTCTTCAGTGCTGTCAATGGTTTTCTAACTGGAGACCTAACTATGGGGAATGTTGATGGTCCCTTTTCGAAAAAGGTTCTGTTTTTTGAGGATAGCTCCAACCAGTCTAGTTTCTTTGACTCTGCTGACAAGGAGGAAGGCACAGAGCTGGCTCCAAGGGGCTGGTGTAACCACGGGCCTCCTACCTTGCCATACCACAGGTAGTGCTCTGCCTGGGTCCGCAGCAAGAAAACATCATTGGAGTTCAGGGAGGAGGTGAAGGCCGGAACCTCCACTGCTTTAGTGTTAGATGTGTCATTTCCTTGAATCTGGAAGAGCCTTACTGGAGGCTCAGGCTCAGCATTCCCCTTCCTGGAAGTCCCACCCTAGAGAGGAGAAAAGCAGAGTGATATGAGGTGGTCATATGGAGAACATGGATGTATTCGGCACATCTTTGCCCTGGAGGAGCTGCTAGACTGACTGGGATAGGTTAAGGTGAGCTGGAGTGATGGCACCTGGCTTTCACTCTGAGACACTCTGTTCCAGTCCAGGCTCTGTGGCTGGTGTCTCACCCACAACATTTCATTGATCCTCATAACAACACTGAAGTAGGTATTATCCCATCATCCAGTTGGGGAAACTGAGGCTTTAGAAACCTGGTTGGTAAATATTAGGACGAGCACTTGAACCCAGGCTTGTGTGACGTTAATCATATGACATCACACATTCCTGGTAGTAGCCAGGGCTTCATGGAAGAAATGGGAATTTGAAGGGGCATACTCGGGAGCAGGGATGGACGGACATGACCTGGCACATGAGGTCTAAAGAGGAGCTCCTTCTGACTGGAGAAGAGCATGTAGGTTATGGAGCTGAGGGTAATACATCTGTGCAGGTTATGTGGGTCAGATAATGAAAGGCTTTGAACATCAATTAAGTAGTGATTTGGACTTGAAGCCCTAGGCAGTTGGGACTCTGCTGAGTGTCTGGGAGAGATGAACACCCTCCATGTCTCTGTCTCCCCCAAGCCCTGCTCCTCACTCCTCTCTTCTGTAGTGGCCCCCTGCTGGTTTGTTCTTTCCGCTCCTTCCTGCTCATGGTGTCATTTTATTGGAGGGGTCTCACCTCAAAGACAACCAGTTTCCCTTTGAAGATGGCCATGAAGTGGCGCGGCTCCTTCCCCATGGCAACCCGCACCTGCACAGGGGCCCCGCCAAGCTGCCCATCCACCCCCACCGCCTGGTACGCCGAGGCTGCAAGCTCATCCTGGGAGGCATGGCGGCCCTGCAGTGGTGACAGGGGTGAAAAGCTCAGTGGCCAGAGGAAAGAACTTCAGGTTCTAAAGTAGAGATGCCCCAGCCTACCTGCCAGATGTACAAGATGTAATGCGGCTTCCCATTCACCTTGTATGTGTAGAGAACCAAATAGCAGTCTCCCCCATAGAAGAAGCCATACCACTGAGGGTCCACGGGGACCAGCTCCAGGTTTTCAATTCTCCAGACCTGGGCATAGAAGGAGACAGAAGGCCCCAAGATGGGGTCCTATTTGAAGAGACAGCTACCTGAAGGGACCCAGACCATGCTTAACAGAGAACCAGGTGGGTGAGGCACTAATGTCTACTCCCAGTACTCCTCCCGCCTTGGCTCTGCTTTCCCAGTGCTGAGGGCTTTCACATTTGCATGATTTGAATTCTGAGAAGAACTGGATGGTCCCTGGTCAGGTGCATCCTCATCGTGACTCAGATGATTTGAATAGATCTGCCAGGTGAGTTATTGATAGTGCACTGTTGTATCTGCCTTTCACTTCCCTGAAGAATTATGGAGAAACTGCAGACTCAGACACCTCTTTGAGAATACTCAGCAGACATAAGTCACCTGCCCCTCCTCCACAGAAGAGCACCAGAGAGCTGCCTGCCCCAAGACAGGCGTCACTGGGCTTACCTCAACTTCGCCATTGCCGTCATCGACCATTCTTTCCTGGGCAGCTACCTCTGGCTTGCTGTGCAGCAGAGTCACATCAAATTTATCCTGGAAAACTTTAGCTGCAGAGAAGGGGTTGGGAAGAACCAAGAGAATGAGAAGCACCTGTGCCTGCTTTTCTAGAATCCCAATAGTGAAAAAGATGATCTTGGGGGGGCAATCTCACCAATTTTGCCAACGCTGAACATCTTCCCCAGGCCCACGGTCTGGCCCTTCACTGTCCACTTCTGGAACAGCTGCTTGAACATGGCTGACTCAGCACCGTCATTGACAGTCTCCACATTGGTGCTGTTAGGGTAACCCTTCATCTGGATGAAGTTCTGCACATAACCCCGAATGGCCGGTCAGTCAGAGAATTCTTACTCTAGATTCTTTGTTTGGTTCCTGATTTACCCCTTTGAGCCCTTTGTAGGACTGCTTCCTTCTAGGAGTCAGAATCAAATTCTAACTCACTTCTCACTAGGGATCCAATTACCTACCTCAAGGAAAGGACTGAGAAGGAAATGTGGGTAACTCTTCATTGCTCACTTTTTCCTTTTTTCAGGATCCCCTGTACTGCGTGCTTTCCATCACATTCATCTGCTCATTTATTGCTTTGTAAGTGCATCCTGCTAGGTTCACCTGCGTGGGTCTGCGCAATATCACAAACTGCTGGAGGACAGGGCCATTAACCTTGATATGTGACATTCCCTTCAATAATAAGTCACCTTTTATTAAGGACGGATGTGCACCCTATTCTGTGTGTATTACAAATTATTATTTAACTGTTATAATAACCCCAGGAGATGGATATTAAACCTGGATTTAATATCCAGGTGTGTCTGACTTTGAGGTTCATGAATGTAACTGAAAAATTATCTATCTAAGTGCCTAGTATGACTCTGAACATGTCTTAAATCTTACTGACAGAATTATTTGTACAATAATAAACATCTGTAGCTCTTACCAGCGCTTTAGACATGGCCATCTGCTTCTCAAGCTTTGTGGCTCCTCTTCCTTTCCATACATAGATCTTGGTTCCACTTTGGTCCAGAATGTAGCAGTCCTAAAGCAGGTGGGGATAAATGTGGTTACTGCCACTTAAGACCATAAGGAAGACCTTTGCCCTGGTTCTGCTTCTGAAGCTGGGTCTGGCCACACCATGTGAAACACACGTAGGCTCTACTTACATCGTGGTTCAATAAGTCCTGGACCAGAGGCCTTGTTGCTACCTCAGTGACGGCCAACTCCCCAGCTGCGTCTGAGACACTGGACAAGGAGAGGGGTTAGCCTGCGCCTTCTCTTCTACAAAGCATCTTGGATTCATTTGATATTTTTCTGGCTTTGTTTTAGTATGGAGTTTCTGTGTAGTGTGGCTTCTTATGACAGGTGTGGCTTGAATGCAGATGAGAATGGGGGTGGCCTCTGTTCTCTAGAAGAGACCTTCGTGCTTCTCTCTCCCGATCTTTACCCCTCCACATCCCTGGGCATGTATAGACCCAAATAAAAGAAAGTCTCCTTAAGAGACCAGGAAGAATTGCTGAGCAGTATAGATGGTGGCTGTCTTAATGCAGAACACAGCTCCTTCTAGAAGCTGCATTTGCAAAAGACTTAAGAGAAAAACAGATGCCTGCACCCCAAATGAGGAGCCAAGCAGAGGTGCCTGGTTTTCTAGGGGACACTTTTCCTTACCCCAGCACCCAAGCAGCAGCCAGGGGTAGCTACTCACTGATACAACATGATACTTGATTTCTGCTGCTGCTCTGTGATCTCATCGGGGACCGCAGGCTTGATGATGGAGCGTCGGCCCAGGGTGTCCTGAAGAACCTTCATCAGCTCCGGGCTTGCTGCCTCCCTGTCTCCCTCAATCACTCCGATTTCAGCACGGCCCCCTCGCTCCCTGTCTCGAATATCCTTTGCCAGAAGCATAGCCTGTCACAGAAGCCCAAGGAAGCACTGAGCACACCTGGGCCCCCTTTCTCCCTGACGGCTTCAGGAGCAGCAGCCTGGATCTGACACAGGCATTATTCTGATGCTGAGAAGTCCAGGGCTGAATCTCAAAAAGATTCAACTTAAAGAGCCAGTGAGACAGAAGGAAGGAAAGGGAACCCAGAGAGAGTGCCAGCCCTGTGACTAGGTCTAGGGGGAGGCGGGAGGTGAGGACCAGAGAGAGCTGTACCTTGAGGCGCTCCCCACTGTTGCTCTCTGGGCCATTCCACTGGATGATGACCTTTCCGAGGTCCAGCAGGAAGACATCACCTTGGTTAAAGCTGTCCCAGCTCATTTCCACCTGCAGGTGAGGCAGAGACATTGTTCAGGAGGAATTTTTAGGTGGAAAGGCCCTGGGCTCAGGACAGTGGGCAGGACTCACCTCGGTGGCCCTGATGTTTCTCTTTCCCCTCACGTGCAGCAGGCGCTTCACATCGTAGGTGTTGGTCTCCACGTGCTTCATCCCGGAGGCCACGCCCCCCTGCCTATAGCTGAGGGGACATTCGCTCAGTTAGCCACTGAGCACCTGTTAGGTGCCAGGCATTGGGGACACGGCTGTTAATGATAGATGCAGCCTCTGCCCAAGTGGGTGACAATAGTAAGTGAGCCCCGAAAATATAGTTGGTGGTAACTACTGTCACAGAAGTAGTCAGGGACAGACTTTGATTGTGGTCAGGGCAGTCTTTTCCAAAGGAGTGACATTCGAGCAGAGATATTAAGAGAAAGAGGAAGCAACAGCAGAGGACTGGTGCACCAGACGGCGGGAACAGTCGTGATAGTGTCCCTGCAGCATGGAAGAGTTTGTTCTGTTCTAGAAGCCAGCTGAATGTCAGCATGTGCCAGGGTGGGGACAAAGCCGTGCAGCAGCAGCCCAGCCCCCTCCAGAATCGGCTCTTCCTCCCAGCCCCACCCCAGCCCAGCCTCCATCCCAGGGTGCCTGCCTGGGAAGGCAGCAGAAAGCCAACACTGTGGAGGGATTGGTCTTTGGGTCCCCGCCGACTTAGTTGGTGGCCACTGCCCACCTGCAAGAAGCTGGCCTGGGGCCAGCTTCAACATTCTCAAGCTTGTGGAAGGCCTCTAAATTTTGTTTCCAATCTTGAGTGCAAAGTTTTGAGCTAAACTCTTCCGTTCATGGAACACTGATCATTGCTGGCCTTTATAAGACCCCTCTCTTGTTTATTCATTTCCCCTTTGCCTGCATAGCCTGATCGCATTCCTCTCCCCACTGTGGGCATCCACTGTACCAGTCTTGTCATTTGCCTCCTAGTAAAATCATGTGCCTTATTGCTTTGTGTGCATGTGTTTTTTAAATGGAAATACTCATTCTGTTGTATATCTCAGGTCTGGTTTTCACTGCGTTCACTGAGCACCACATTGTAAAACTGTCCACATGTATAATCCATTGGTCCCAGCTGCTGCATGGTGCTTGGTGATCATAGGCTCTCCCTTCAATGGGCACTGTGGTACCTGCAGCTTCCCACACTACCCGTGATACTGCTGGGAACATTCTAGTTCATGTGCCCTTGTGGGCCTGGGGATGTCAGCATTCTTTTACGTCACACGCTCCAGAGTGAGTCTGGCCTCTCTGAGTGGCAGTCGACTCCTCTTCAGAATGCTGGGCCATCCTCACTCCCACAAGTGGGGCCCAATGGCACCTGGGTCGCTCTAGCTTCACCAAGGCCTCTCATTTGTACTCCTCTAGTAGGTGGAAGTGACAATGCTTTGATTTGCATTTCTCTGATTATTTTCTTCATATTCTTACTAGCCTTTGGCTCCCTTCCGCTAAGCTCCCCCTTACCGCCGTGACTACTCACATGATGCCTTGTTTGAAGTAGCCTCTGAAGGTGTCAGACTCATGGTACTGAACCTCTCGGTGCTGCACGGGGCTGCCCCCCAGATAGTCATCCAGCTGCGTAGTGTAGACGGCTGCGCAGCTCTGCTCATCCTGGGAGGAGTCCTTCCCGATCCAGAAATGGATGTCCTGGGAGAGGAGACTGCCTGCTCTCCGGGTCTGGGATGGAGCCAGAGATCAGCACAGGGCCAGCTCACCTGCATTTGCTGCAGGCCCCTCTGGCCCGGGAAGAGCGCAGCGGACAGTGGCTCAGGGCTCTCCTCCATCGGCGTGGACCTGCTCTGTGACTCGAGCTCTGCAGCCCAAATTCCTCTTCACCTTGGGGAGTGTCGATCGCTCAATGTTCTCAAATGAATGGGCTGTGTGCCGAGCTGCGTGGCCGATTTACTGACTTACCGTGCTGCTCCCTGGGTTCCCTGTGTGTACGCAGCTGGCAGGGTGCTGACCTGTTCGTCTGCATGTGGCTCTGCCAGCGCTGATCATGCGCTATTGTTTCCTCAACTAGAGTGAATACTCTGAGGCCAGAGAGACCTTGTGTTTCTCTGACCTTCCTCCACGCCACTGCATTACGACCTGGGCCCCACGAGGGACAAGTGCTGCTATACGCTACTCCGCCGGGTTCAGGACACGGGCCTTACCCCCGCCCGCTGATATGCTCCAAATGGCACGGCTCCAAATGAAACCCCCGGCCTGAAAATGGCCTCTAACCATCAAACTGGAGGCCCGTTCTGCACAACACCGAGGAAATCAAGACAGATGCCGGCGGTCTGGTTAGCACCACCAGGAAATCTCAGTGGAGCCCAAGCTCCGGCTCTCGGGAGAAGCTCGTGGGGTGGGGAGGGATGTGCTCACCGAGAGGATGACGTAGCAGTCCCCCTCGTAGAAGTTGCCATGGGCACTCAGGGGTACCAGTGCCAGCTCCATTTTCTGAAAGGACAAAGTGTGTATAGGCCGACCTCCCCCCACGTCCTTCTCTCCTTTGTTCGACCCAGGTGGCACAAGTGATAGGGGACATGTCCCCACTGTCCTGTGGGGTGGCAGCCAGTCTCAGCATTGGCCACCCTTCTAGCTTCTGCTAAGCTTAATCTGCATGGCCCGAGGCAGAATCTGGGACTCTGTCTCACCCCATCCTCCTCCCTGCTGCATGCTTGGTCTTGAGCCTCAGCGCTTTGCCAGGAACAGCTGGTCGTAAGCTCACGAGTCAAACCTGCCTGTGAGCAGCTGCCGCAGTGCTTTCCCAGCTCTGCTGACCCAGCCCTCGCCAAGGTTTCTCCGATTGTCCCTTATTTGGAGACTGGGTTGAAGCCCTGATTTGTCACCTGCAGGCCTGACTTGTCCCTGTAGGGTTCTTCACAGGGCCTCAGACGTGGATGTGTATCATGAACTCTAAGTGAGGTAAATCTGCATCAGACTGTGTGTATTCTAAGTAAAATGTGTGTGAAGTGTGAAACTGTTCAGCATTCACCTACTTTTGTACCTCTTAGTACCTACTGGTTTTTAAATAAATGGGGCGCCTTAAAATAATGGCAGCGACCTGGGCCTCTCAATCTGAGCAGCTTGTGAGAGCTCCCGCGTCCTCACAAAGGTCAGTGGCGTGAGCATCACTGCTGGGTTCTGTGCAGCAGCAGCTGCTGGTGGGGCTCAGAGCAGCAAGGTGGGAGGCAGTCATCACATCTGGCAGGGGGAGCTGCCCAGGTCAGCCAGAGTGGCTCCAGCCAGGAGGGCTGCAGCCCAGGTGGAAGAGGGGCTGAGCAGTGCCCTGATTTGTGCAGTACCCCTAGCCCTTGCCACCACTTTTCGGAACCAGAGTACCCATGGAAGACCTGTTCCATCCTCTGACAGAAGCAGCCCAGCCCCACCCATCTCCGGGCCATTTACTGGAAGTGCAGACTCACTGAGCAGATGGCTGGATAAAGAGCCAGCTTATTTTTGCTAGGAGGGCCGCTCTCGGGGCTGAAAGCATTTCCTCCACCTGCCACCACCTGCTGTGAACACCCAGGAAGGTCCAGGATGGGAAAACACCTCTGACTGTCCCTGACCTGCAGGCTGGAGACTAAGCACCGGAGATCAACTAGCAGACCTGGCCCGCGCTGCAGTAGGGGAGGGAGGTGTGTGCCTGCGGCCCAGCTCACCTCTATTCTCCAAGTGATGATCCCAGGGTCATTGCCCACAGTCCTGAAGGCGCTGCTCAGAGACATGGCGCTTGTCTTCCCAGGACTGAAACATCACAGAGCAAGCGGGCGGTAGAGGGTGTGGATGATGCCTCTCAGCACGGACCCACCCAGCTTGTCTCCCAAGTCACTTTCCAGTCTGTCAGCCATCCTGCCATGCCCTCATGGTACGTCCCTGCAGCATTTCTCAGTGATGGGGGAAATGACTGGTCCAAGTCCACACGAAGTCTGAGGCCTGGGGGATCCCACCTACCACCTTGCTGTTTAGGAGTTGGTAACAGCCATGACTACTTGCTGAAGGGGTGACACACGGTAAGCTCCCGGTGGACTCACTCCGTGTGATCGCTTTTCGTTCTCAAATACTGAGTAGCTTTCTTTTATCTTACATCTAGGAAAGTGTGATGGTCAGAGGTTAAATAATTTGCCCAAGGTCACACACTAGACCAATATCTATATCTGATGTTAAAATCTGTGCTTTTGTCACTTTGTTGTCTTATAACCTTCCTAAGCTTAGGTAAATTGTTTACTGGCACAGAGGAGAAAAGGTGATGTCAGGATAAATATTCCTAAACTGGATGGTCGTATCCCACTCATTCCCTTCAACTTCTCCCAGGTTCCCTGCTTGCCAGGTCCTCCCCAGTCAACTTTTCAGCCTTCGTTTTGGGATTTTATGTTCCAAACTTTTTTCAGTAAACTATCCTACAACTCAAGTAACTCTTCCTGCTTTTGTCACATGACGAACACATTCCCAGTGCCTCACAGAAGATCAGGAAAGTAAAATGGCAGGGTTGGGCCTGGGGCAAAGAATTCAGGGTGCCAGCAGGGGAAGGTGGGTGGGGCCTGGTCTCTCCTGGAGTTAGATTTCCTCCTCACTGCTCCCACACAGACCGGAGGGTCTAGTCCTGCTGCTGCTGTCCACAAATGCCGGGTGGGGAAGAGGGAGGAAGGAGTAAAGGCACCAGCTGTGTTCAAGGATGTGGGGGATGGGGGGCAGGTGCAGACAGGAAGGTTCACCTATGCCGTCCATGGTTAGACAGGGCTTTATGTAATGAAAATGCCTGCTAGGTTCTTGCTCTCAAGGAGCTTCCGAGCTGCTGGTAATACACAGAACTGATGAATGCTCCCCAGAGTCAAAGGAAAAAGGATGGGCCCGACAGATTTGCAAAGGAAAAAAACTTGACCTGCAGAGGAGTGTGGAGCTGTGCCATTTGGAGCATATTGTGATTGTTATGAGCAGCCTGTCTGGCCATTCTTTCCTTGGGCCTTGGTGGGGCAAAGCCGGGTTTGGAGAGCAAATGGCATTGTCTAGTATGGACTCTGGCAAAAACACAAAAAACAGACTCCCTTTGTTTACTGCTAAGGCAAGACCGAAGCGGAGCAATGATGTGGAGCTGCTGCTGTTTGATTTTAATTTGATATCTTACACTGCCCCACCCTGTGCTGCTCAGAATTGCCAAGGCTTATTTGTTCCGATTTTTTTCAGGCTCTAGATTTTAGTCATTAAAGGCAAACAAGGTGATCTAACTAGGAAGGGGACTAGAGCCAACGAATTCCTTCCTTGGAGACAGAGGCCTGTCAACCTGGTAAAAGTCAAACCACATGGCACTGGTGAGGACTAGTGTCTCAGAGGCTACAAGCAGTCCCGTTCTCCAGCAGACTTAGCAACTGGGAAGGAGCTCATGGGGCCAAGGGTCCCCCAGAAACAGGAGAGGACATGCTCAAAGAAGGGACTTTCTGTCATGCTGGACTAGACACCCAGAAAATGTGAGTTCATCTGTGACACCAAGGTCCCTCAAAACTCCCCTTCTCTCCACAAGTCTAATTGATTCACATAGCACCCGTTGACAGGGCTCAGAAACCCCTTGGGGTGGAGTACAGTTTTGAAATCCCAGGTTAAAAACCAGTGGTCCTTAATCCTATGGAGAGCACCCCATGGATGGACCCCAACAGAAGAAACTGTTTCAACCTCTGCCTTGCCCACACCACTTCTGAGGTAGGTGGAAGTTTTCCGCACTTAAAAATGTGCCGTGTTCAGTGGTCTCCAGAGGACCTCTCAACTCCCTAGAAGTTTCCCAAACTCCTGGTTCAACCTTTTGGAAGCCTCATCCAAGAAGACAAAAGCAAGAAAATTTCAGTCTCCTCTTCCTTTCATTTCTTCCTTGTTCAGGATTGCCCTTCTGATGTGCACTCATAAGCCAAGCAGGGCTTACCTTGCCTTCTGTCCCAGCAGGCTTCCCAGTTCTTAGTGGGGTAAGGGGTGGCAGAGCAGAACCGCCTCAGCAGGGAGGCTCCGGTAGGACCTGGGCTTTGTGATGGCTGCAGACACTGGTTATATTTGCTTGTGTTTGCATCTTAACCGCATTTCCCTAGTTCTGGCCAATCACAGCCAACCTAGCCCTGGGCTTGACTTATTCAAACCAGAGGGAAAGCTTTATCTGTTCCTATTCAAAACAGCAAAAACAAGAGCAGACTTTTAAAGGGTTCTTTTCTTTTACCTCCAGGTCCACACCCTGATCTAATTGATTTTTTAAAAGTGCATGGCCCATCAATAATGCAGGAAAGCGGGTGGGAGGATATGAAATTGGCCTTATTGTAGATATGGATGCATTATGCTGATGACACGAGGCAGGGGCTGGAGCTGCCCGCTGTGCAGCTGGGTGTCCAGGCTGGCAAGCATCTCCCTGAGAAGCTTCTGGGCATTTCTCAGGGGAAGGGGGCACCTAGGAGGAAGCAGGACTGTGTTACTTGGTCATCCTGATTTGCTCCTTGGGGGTCTCCCCTGCGGTCCTACCTTAGTCCAGTCAGTGTTTGGGTGTCCACCATGCACAACAACCAGGCTGGCGAGTTGCAGGGATCCAGACAAGGGACAATCAGTAAGAGGTGTGGAAGAGCAGACTGTCCCTCGGTACCTCTGATTCATCCCCAAAAGTAAACAGAGGACCAAGCCTATGCTTATTAAGCACCTGGAGGGCAATGGCATTGGCTCCTGAGTGGGGTCAGGGAAGAGTGAACCTGACTTTTGTAACCTTGAGCAACTGCTGAGTTGGCAGTGGGTCTCCCAGCTGGAGGCTGGGGGTGTGAGTCTGCTTTGTCAGGAGAGGAGTTATGAAGGAAGGAGGATGGAGTCCGTGAGTGCCCTAATGAACAGCAGGGTCAGGAGGCAGCGCCCATTCCTGGATGGGGTTTTGAACCCCGCTTTTATTAATTGTAAGTAATACAAATATTCCAAAAATATAAACAGACACTTAATGGCGTCCTACATTTCAAGTTTTTGAATACAACAAATTTATCAAACCAGAATCTGTAAGCAAGGTAGTCAGAATCCCACAGCCCACAGTGGGAAGCAGATTCCCTGCCCTCCAAATGGCATCCTGAAGGGGGGAGAGTGGCACGACAGGGAATATGTCAATCTTAGGGTAACTACAGGCAAAGAAGCTCAAGGGACCCCAAAAGGAGGGTCTGCTCCAAGGGCAGGCCCCACAGGAAAAGGAATGGGATGGCGGGTCAGGCCTCTGCTTGAATGCAATATTTACTGGCATTAAAAGAAGATAAAATGAAAACCCTATTTTACAAAAAAAGTGACTGAGGGACAACAGTGGTAAGTAACCAACTGAAGACCTAAAGGGAAAAGACTTGCCTTCCTCAGACACTTGGTCTGCCTGGGACACTGGATATAGGACAGCTGGACAGTGGGGCTGCCCTACTGAGTGAGGCCTCAGGGACAGAATAGGGGCAGCAGAATAGAATGGGATCCTTTCTCAGGGAGTGACTGCCTTTAGACTTCCCATGCTTTTAGCTTTTGGGCTATTTAAGAAGTGAATTTATACTTACAAAATGGTTAAAATCTTTGGGAGGCAGGAAGGAACTAAACAGAGGGTCCCAGATTAACTGAAGACAAATGTACTCAACCTCTCTATAGGAAGGGACTCATGGGTCTACTGAGTGTCCCCTCTACAATGTGCAGAGTGGAAACTATTATCTGACCCCTTTCCAAACTGGTCCTGTGTCCAAAGCTCCCCCTATGAGAGGGACACGAACATCAGGCTTTTGACTTAGAAGCCCAATCAGAGAGACACACTGTGTCCCTGAAGAGGCACCTTAAAAGAACTGAACCTGGGCAGATTCCTGGCATGGCCTGAATCGGTGCAGACCAGGCACGGCAGCCTATTGCCACGTGAAGACCAGCCTCAAATGGGAAGGGCTGGTAAGAAAAGCCATCGAACAGATCCTGGGATGAAAGGACTCCCTCCCAGTTTTGCCCTCCTTCAAATTGAGTCTGACCTGATACTTCTAAGGAGCAAGTTTTGCTAACATCGCTTGCCCCTACACCACACTGTGAAACTGGAAACCAGACAGCAAACGGTGACTGCAGGCTGGCTCTGATCCACATGGATGGACCCTGTTTGGATATATTTGGCTGAGTTGCTTCTCCCGGGAAGGGAGGAGTGGGGGAAGTGGAAATGGCATTTCTGTTGAGGAACCGCAGGTGTGCTTGGGTAGGGTTCTGACAGAGCAAAGTCTATCGAGCTGGGGCTTCATGCAGGAGCAGCAGGGATACTCCCACCAGGCTATCTTGGGCTCTGGTCGCAAGTTACACTCAGAGCACCTGGGCATGTTTGAAAGGAAAGGGGATGATATAGGCTCTTCCCTCACTGGAAAAGCATGGAGACCCAAAGGAGGGCAGAAAGGGTCAGCTTAGAGCCTCTTATTGCTTATTTTGTCAGAAAAACTTGGCTGGGTCCAGAGAGTAGATTTGGCCCAAGGGCTAACCCTTAGGGTGGGGGCTCAGGAGGGACTTAGGCTCACTCCCACAGTATTAGGCTAGAGGTCTAGGCAGGGCCTGCACTAGAAGCCACAGTGGGCCTTCAAGGCTCCCACTTTCATCCAGGACGTCATCCCTTGCTGGCATCCAGCACCCTCTTTCCCCACCTTTAGCAGGAACTCGAGGGCATCAGGGAGTGATGCTGGGAAATGGTCGCATGGGTTCTGGGGACTCTGTTCTGATACCAAGGGAAAGACAAGGTCTTTCAACCTTGGGACAAGTGGAAGGTGGCACCACAAAGCTAGAGAAAGCAAAGCTGGGCAGCTACCATGCAGAAGCTGTTGCCTGGCCACCCAGTTTTATTAAAACTTGTTAGTTCCTCAGGCTGGACCTAGTGTGTGGAAACTGAAAAAGGTAAGGGGTGGGTCCTGAGTGGGAGGTGTCCTGCACCTGAAGCAATTTATAAATGCTTTGTGACACCTGCCTCCAGGGAAAACAGATGGAGACATTTCCTCCAGAGGGTAAGAGGGGAGGAAGAAAGAAGCCCACCCAACCCTGGGGGAGGCCATGATTAAGGCAGTGATGCTGAGGTGGGGTTCCCTATCGGGGGACCCTTGTGCTCCTGATTACAGCAGCACTTCTTTATCTTCCATCTTGGGGAAACTTCCATTTTGTGGCTATTTTTTAAAGCATTCGCTATTAAAAAACTGAAAGCAAGAGACACGCAAAGCGCAGGTGTTTCTAGGGCTCACACCTGTTACCAGAGGCAGGAGGCAGTTGCGTATGGCTGGCAAACTAGATGATGAGAACACTCAACCCTGCTCAGCCTGGGACAAGCAGGAGTGCCTCTGAGGCCCTGGAGAGAAAAAGCAATATCCAGGAAGGATGAAGGGGAGCAGAGTGCACTTGGTACAGGGCGGGCCCCGGGGGAAGACACAATAGGAAAGAGCCCTGCCCAGAAATCAGGGGCAGAGCTCCCTTCCTTCCCAGACTTTGGGACAAAAGTCCTTGCACCAGCACCAGCAGAGAATCCCTGAAGAGCAGACTTATGGACACAGTCCCAAGCTCAGCTGATCTACAAGCCAAGGGGAGACAGACATTAATGCTTTTGGGATTTTCCTCCTCCTTGTACCCCCAACGTATCCCACATTCATCTCAAGTCCGGGACAACAGCTGTCAGAAACAAAACAGGTTCAAAACTCCATGTTTAGAAAGAGAATTTTAAAACAGAGTCAAAAGAACGGAAATCGGTATCTGTCCAGGGCAGGGAGAAGACCTTCCCCACAGGTTCAACACTATGGCTAGGTAGTGAGGAAGGCAGGTTTGGTACCCAAGCCTTGGGGAGACACATAAAAGGCCCACACCAGGCACTCGGCTGGAGGCAAGTGCAGCCCTTGGACCACAGGACTTGATGGCCACTGGGGCTACCAGTTCTGGAGGCAAATTTTCATCTTCCCAGAAACGTGGTCTGTCTGCAGCAGCTGGCTGGAGAAAGGCTTCAGGAAGGTGTGTGCCTGCGGCACCTGGAGGCAGCCTCTGACCCTCCTTTCTCCTTGGCATAAACCTTACAACACTGAGAAAAGGCCATGTTTTGGCAATGGAGCCTTCAATAGTCTTTATCCCCTTAGAGCTCAGTGGCTCTTAGGACGACTGGATAGGAGCCGGACTCACTTGGGGAGTCTCCGTCTTTCAGCTTCTCCCCCAGCCTGGAACACTTACATCCCAGGGCCACAGTTCAAGATAGGACACACACACGGCTGCATGCACACGCACACGCACACACACACATGCGCTCTGTCTCTCCCTCTCTCTCTCACACATCTCAGAAACTGAACTCAGGGAGCAGGTAACTCTGGGTATTGTTTGTCTGATATTTGCCCAATTCGGCATCTAACCTGTTCTAAAGCTTTCCAATCACTTCTATTTCTAGGCCCCGTCTGGTGAGTGCTCCAGCTTTCACTCCATCAGGTTGATCATAAAGGCACAGTGTAAGAAAGTCCTGTACTGGGATGGCCATTGCTCAGAAGCAGGGGAGGCTAAGGGGCCCGCAACTGCCCAAGGCTGGTGTAGACATCCTCTGCTCCGCTCAACTCCTCAAAGATTGGGATCAGGTTTAGCAACTCAGTGTCTGCCATGTCATCAAACCACGACTGCACGGGCACCTGCAACAGGAAAACGTGGCATCAGTTTCTCAACTGTAGGTCTTTCCTTCTTTGCCCCAGAGCCTGGAAGCTGGCTGGGGCCATCTGGGCAGTATGCTTGTCTGGTAAAGCTCGCTCCCCAACTCCCAGTGGCCCCCTGGGCGGGTACTCTCCCATCCCTGCGGTGGGTGTGTGTCTGGACCACTCACTGCATTCTCAGGGTGGAAGATGTAAGAAGCAGGTGAGTTGTCCAGGATGAGGGTTTTCCTCAGGTCCCTCCCCAGGCGGCTGAGGTCCTTGACATAGCAACCCTGGTGGAACACACAGGATTCACGGAACAGGCGGGCCCGAAACACTCCACACCTGTCCAGCAGATCTGTGACAGGGTCGGCGTACTGGAAGAAAAGAATGCTCTTGTTTGGCTGCGGTCCTGCTTCCCTGTGGTGTCCTGTGGAAGCTGCTGGATGACCCCCGGAGCGGCCACACCTGGCCCTGGTTCAGTTCTGCCCTACGGCCCCCCAGATACCTTGGCCAGGCTGGCAGTGAAGAGAACACATTCAAAGAGCTCCCCCATTCGTCTCAGGAACTCATCCACGTAAGGCCTCTTGAGCACATAGACCTGGAAAAGCAGAGAGGCCTGTTGCTGGCGCCCCTGTGAATGTGAGGCAGTGCAGCATCAGGACTGTCACCATGCACACCAAAAGCAGCAGCCTGGTTCAGACCACACTAAGTGTGGGTGTCCACATCCGAGCCTCTGAGGCCTCTTGGACTCCTCTGCCCCACACGCCAGAGCACGAGCCTCACCTTCCTCACCAGGCTTCTGCTGGCTTGGTGGTCCCAGTCTTGATCCAGCTCAGGAAGAAATGAACCTGCCTAAGTTCCAGGAGCCATCTCTGCTTCTGGCGACGAAAATTAGCTGCCTCCAGAAACAAGTAATCAAGAATAGGCCTCACAGATGGAAACAGCCTATCCTGGATTACTTGAATCCAGCCACAGCCCCTGTGGGAGCTCCTGGCCTCGGTTATAACAGGACAGTCTGTCCAGGTCACCATCAAGCAAGGGTGCAGATACTTCCTAAAACCTCACGCCCTCACAGTTTCCTGAAAAGCGCCAGGGAGAACATTTCAACCTCAATGACTACAGACCAGATGCCCTACAGCATCTTGCTGGAGTAATCCCCACATTCTGAGCACGTTCCTACAGCCCCTGCAATACTCGTGTCCATCCTTCACGATCTGCAGAGTTTGGCCAAAGAGCTCCACTGGCTGCATGTTGCTAATGGGTCTCTCTCTTCTATTGTTTGCCTGTCTCCAGGCTCGTTCCTCTCACTCAGCCTACACAATATGACTAGAACTACTCTTTCAAAGGTGGTTTTATCCATGTCACTCCCTGCTCAAAGAGCAAGTGTCTGCCACAATGACCCCTCCTGGAAGTGGCCTGAATTGGCCGTAACTCACCACACCCTTCCCAGCTCTGCAGCAAACCCTCTGCTCCAGGTGGTCACACTTGGCTCCCTTTAACTCACCATTTCTCCAGCCTTCCACAACTCCCGCTTCTTGGCTATTCATCCAGTGTGGCATTCCCTAATACCCTCTGTTGAAACCGTCTTCTGCAGGTACCGCCCTCATTTTAATCTCCCCCCTTTATTATTTATGCTCATCCTTGTTAACCAGGTTTCATAGTGTGTATCTGTCTGTTTGAGGATATACCTTCCTTCTTTTGGACACTCTGTGCCTTCAACTAGACTGTGAAGGGCTGCTGGGCAGAGGCTGGGCAGTTTAAGGGTCAAGCCAGGTTCTGACCTGGGCTGGCACTGGACCTGGCAGAGTACCCCAGGTGTGTGTGTGTGTGTTTGGGATATGGGAGTTGTTAAAAGCCTCTCATAGACATGGAACAGGTAAATGCCTGGAAGCCTCGAACCCTGTATTTCTATGAGAGACTCCAGGTGCTCTTTGATAAATGTGTACGGAGTGCTAACTGAGGCAAAACTCAGTATAGGCACCCAAGGCAAGGGGAGCTGGAGAAGGCTTCTCAGAGGAAGAGATCCAAGGGCTGGGGAGGAAGAGGAAGAGATCCAAGGGCTCGGGAGGAAGAAATTCACTAGCTAGACAGAGTGGGTGGGCAGGCTGAGACATGTAATAAAGAAAGAAAATGCAATAAATCACCCAACAGCGTTGGCCACATTGGGGTGTTGTGATCAGTAAATGGTAGCTATTTCCATTATTGACTAATAATGGCTGAAGTTACGAGAGGGATCAACTGATGGAACATGAGCTCTGGGAAGGGAGGAAGACCCTGGGTCCTCTGGGTTGGGTGTGGCCTGGCAGGCAACTCACCTGGTGAGTGGTCCCCTCGATCTCTACAGGCACTATAAAGTCAGCATTGTTGATTGGCTGGAGGCAGAAAAGTCAATGAGGTCAGCATGGTAGGATGGAAGACAGAAGCCACCTACCGTACCCCAGTCCCAGTCCCAGTCCCGCACTCTCTCCAGGAGGGTGGGGAGGACAGATCTCAGAGGTGTCGCATAGCATCTCCTGCCACCCCACTAAGCAGTTCTCACCCCAGTACAGAGTGTGGTATCCTTCCTGGTTGTCCCTATTCACCCCCAATCTGAGCTGAGAGTTCCAGGACCTTCCTGAGTTAGCAAACATCCCGGTGAGATGGAGAAGGGCAAGGTCCAAGACAGAGCCAGTCCCTCTCAGGCCGGCCCTGTATGGAGCCCTGGAGGCTTTCTGTGCTGTTGCTAAGGGCAGATACAGCCTGCTGGTAGTGATGGGGAGCAGCGGGGTCCTAGTCACCATCCTTCAGTGTGGCCTCCCCGTACGTACGATGCCAGTAGCCTCGTTTGCCCCGTCTGGTCACTCTTTGTCACCAGCTTTAGGCCACCTCGCAACACCTGTAGTCAGGTTCACAAGACAGTCCAAGACGGGGCAGGAAGGGCCCAGATGGCAACTTACCTTAAAGGAGCTATGCACAAGGGTTTCATCCAGGTCAATGACTACGCAGATCCGTCCTTGATCTTCCTCTGTCACCTCTGGGAGCAGGCAGGTCCCAGGGATCTAAAACCAGAGCCAGTCTGCTGAGATGTGTCACTGAGAAAGCCCGATCGTCCCCCTCAGCAGAACTCTCAGAAGCTGGGCTTCTCGAGGAGATGAAGTCCCAACTGCAACAACCCAAGAGAGCTGCCATTTGAAGGCCAAGAGGTAGGAAAAGGAGAGACAAAGTTGGGTCCTTGGCTTTAGCCTCCCACTGGGATTATGAAGTGATGTGGACACTGGAGATGGAGGCTGGGCTGGACATTAGCTGCTCCCCGCCCCCAGCACAGGCCCTCAGGGAGGTGGTCAGCCAGGCACTAAGGAATGAGAGCATCACTCCAGGAGTTATGAGGGGTCATGGGGCCTCAGGCTTTTCAGCATATACCCTGTCAGATTCACACACCTGATAAAACTGGTACTGGAGACACTGGAGCAGATCAGACTGTGGGAAAAAGGAGGCAGTCAGTGCTCGGCCATCAGTGCTTTCCCCACCCATCGAAAACCACTGCTCTGCTTCAGCTTCTGCTTTTCTCCCTGAGATCTCAGCCCTCTGAAAGGTCCTGACATGACAAAGTGACTTTTCTGAAGAGCGGGTAAGGAAGGATAAAGGCCGCATGAGGCCTGATAAGGGATGGAGAAGACTCCCTGCTCAGGGCAGCCACTGCCTCAGTTGGACAGACAGAGCAGAAGCAAATAGCAGCTAATGCAGGGATACAAGGTCAGCAGCAGAACCACAATCTGAACTCCCTACGGTGCGCTAATCTCTTGCTTAGTCCCGGAATTGAGGCTTCTTTGAGAGCATTTGTTTCCTACGCCCATCTTGGGGGAGAGAAATAGAGGGTTTTGAGACCCTAAAACATCAAATAAGCTAACAGGAACCCAAAATGCAGGATCAGAAATGTGAGGGGAGCTAGAGCACAGAGACCAGAAAGGCTCTCCTTGCCTCTTACTAATGATAATGTTATGCTTGTAAAAAGTAGTAAGTATTCTTAATGTAAATGCTGAATAAAAATGAAAATACAGCACTTTGAAAAACTTCATGCTGACCTTTTAGTGTATTTTCTTTAAGTATGTTTTAGTATACCCCAAAATACATAATTTCACATTTCACTTCTTAATGTTGTAACTCAGTATTTTTTCATGTTATTGTAAACTCTTTGTAAAAATGAGTAACTTAATCTCGTCATATTATACTTTAGCCATCTTCCTTTATTGGATAATGAAGTGATTTTTCATTAATGTACAGGTCTTTAGCCTGGTTTGGAAAAAGAGGAAAGACAACTTGAAAGGTAGCTTTGCATAGTAAACAAAAACACACAAGATTTCAGCCAGAGTGATGTGCGTTTGAACCCTGGCATTACCATGTATTAGCTATTAACTCAGGCTCTATGAGCACTCTGGGTCCCATGAGGGTAAGCGGGAATCCTGGAACTCTGCCAGCAGGGCCGCCGTGGGGTCACAGGAGAAGAGGTATGCAAAACGCCTTACACAGTACCTGGCACCTGAAAGGATCTGGACTGCAGGGGCCCTCAGAAACCACAGGGACATTCAGATGGCCCGTATCACAGATGGGAAACAAGAAAGAAGATGGAGCACTACAGGAAGGACAGAGGAAGGGCCTCCACTAAGCTAAAGACCAATGCAACTGAGGGGTATGGGCTACTTGGGGTCACATCACCCTGCGATGCACCTACCTTAGCAATGGTGCTGGCTTCCTCCTTGTATGCGGAGAGCTCAGTGGAGGAGCTTGCCTGGCCAACATGCTGGGCACGAAAACAACAGAAAAGGGCCTTAAAGATGTTCCGTCCACGAGGCTTTTTGGGAGAGGACTTGGAGATCAGGCCTGGAGTGAAGAGAATGGCAAAGGCATTAGCTACAGGGTGTCTCTGTCCACAGGTACCCCACCCCCACCAGTGCCCATGTCCCCTCTCGCCTATAAACTCCCCAGGGCACACAGCACATGCCTGTTGGAAGGGGTTGGTTTTAATTCTTAGGCCAAATATAGTCAAATGACCAAATATAGTCAGGAAACATACATGTTTATTCCAGCATTTTATCTCTAAAGTAGAAGCAGGATGAAGCTTATTTTCTGCTTTGGGAAATAAGCTACAGAGAATTTGCTCTTCACTCTGTGCTAGGGGAGGGGGCACTCAAAGACGGGGCCAGGTAGAGAATCTAGGTGATGTGCTGCTCTGGTAGGTAGGTACCCTCTAAATTAATTCACAAAACCACCAACCCTCCCTAATACCATTCCCAGAGGACTACCCATTTTAGACAGGCAGCAATCAGCTTAGGAGCAGCAGTTCTGTTCAGGGTAATCTTCCCTAGCTGTTGGGCCAATGGCAGCAAAACTCAGCCCAGTTTACCTAAAACTCCAGATAGAAACAAAAGAAAATAACAGTCGCAGCCCCCAAAGAATAAGCCACATTTGTTCATAGCCTTGTCTCCTTCCCACACGCTAGTCACTTCCCTTAATACTCTCTCCCCTCAAAAACAGGAGATGCAGGCTTCTTTGGGACACACACATCCAACCTCAGGCTTCAGGCTGATGTCCCTGTTTCTAGTTAGCAGTTGCTTCATGCTGCCTTGACAATCTAGGCTCTGGAAAAAGTCATTTTATAGGAGTTTAGCAAGGCAGCCCCGCAAAGGCCAAACTGACATAAAAAGCTATGGGCATTACAGTATCAACCGGAAATAGACTTCAGAATATCTTTTTCAATTTCCCTTTGCTTTTAAAAGAACTGTTCTGACAAACTCATTTGAGTAAAGTAAGAAGATGTGATGAGCATTGCGGCCAGAAGGTGGCGCCACATAACCACGGCGAGAAGGGTCCTCAGCTACACTTCTCTTCCTAGGGCCTGGGAGGGAGATGGGCCTCAGAAAAACCTCTACCTCCCACTCTACTCTAAAGCACACGACAAACAGGAAGATAAAAACCAGTAGTGTCTCCATCTTTTTTGGTAGTGGTGGGGAGGAGGTAAAAAGAATGTGCACTGAGGAAACTGCTCCCTTTAAGGGAAGGGGAACACAATGTGGGGAGTTTGCCCAGGAGCACTGAGGAACTTCCACCTGCTCTGTGCTCAAAGGTGGTCCCTGCAGAAACGGTTTAACATCCAATTATTGGGGCGTACCCTGGTGGAGCAGCAGTTAAGTCAATTGCCTCAAGCAACCAGTGTGAACAACTAAATAAAAATAAATAAAAAATAAAGATGCTTCTTCCTCCTCTTTTCCTGCCTGCCTGCCTACTTTGTCTTCATTTCTGCCTGTACGTTTCCTTGAAAATAAAACAAAAAAAATCCAGAAAACACCCAGTTACTGGGCTGTCTCTGGCCCTGGAGAGGAGGAGAGAAAATCAAACTCTCTTCTGCAGAACAAGGGTGAGGGAAATGGCCCCTGAATAAGCAGTTGGTGGCGGTGGCGGCATGGTGTGGCAGTCAGCATGCCCAAGGAGGAGGGACTCTAGCTCTGACTCAACAGAAAGGTGGACGCTTTCTGCAGGGCCATCCCAGTGGCCAGAGCTCTCTTTCCCTCCCCTCCCTCTGTCAGGCAGCTCCCTGATACTGGGTGTCCCCCAGAAACCTTTCAGAGAATGACTGGGCCTCCTTAACAATTTGCCTAGAAACCTGGATAGCACGCTGGAGCTCTTGAGTCTGGCAGAAGGACCAAGATTTCTGGGGCCTGGGGACCTTGTCAGGAAGGAAGAAGTTGAGTTGGGGACTTCCCCAAGGCCTGTGTCTCAAGGAGACAAATGCTTGAGTAGAGCCCAACACTTAGACAGCAGAAAGAGTGGTTTCCTACTCTTAATAACCTCCAAGAAATTGGTGAAGGACAGCTTCTCCACCTGCCTGTATGGTCCACATTCAATTCCAAGCCCCGGGTCTCAGCAGATGCTGACACAAAGCTCCAAGACCAAAGCTGACCCTTGCTTTTCCTTTGGTTTATGCAGAACCACAATCAGAGGCTTAACTGGGGCACGGAGCCTTTCTTAAAAGGCCACAGCCTGAGTCTTTCCTAAAAAAGAGGCAGTCAAGAAGGTACTCAGCATCTTAGTGACATGCTGTGATGGCTGAGTAATCCTGAGAAGTAGCAGGGTGAGAGGGGCAGCTGGCTGGGACCACAGAGAGGCCAAGCTTGTGTCCCTGCAGGAGGCCCAACAGGCAGAATGGCTTTAGCCTTAGACAGGGAATTTGGTCGGGTGAGGATGGGGGCTCCTCAGCTTGGTTTGGACCCTGTAGGGGATGAGGGTCTTCTCAAAAACACAATATGACCAGGCAGCCCCTGAGCCTCAGGACCACAAATGCCTTGACCTTGGGGGAAAGCACTCAGAATGTAACACAGAGCTGTGGTGCCTGGGGAGGGTATCCAGACCCACAATAGCAAAGGCAGAACCCCAGACTGCCCTTACTACATGCTCCCCTGCTGGGACCCCACTTCTCTCAGTCCTTCTCTAGGTTGTCTGTCCACCTTACCTTTACAAACACTGCCTCTGAGAATCCCTGAAGGCTTCCTTAGCCTCCCCACAACGTGGCTGCCTTCTGACAGGGCTCACAATGGCTTCAGCTGGCTATATCTATCAGCCTCTGGCCCTCACACAGCATGTGCTTTGACTAACAGAAGGACCCCAGAGGAGAGTCAGGACCCAGGAGAAGCCTTCACTGGTTTCTAAGTATTAGGAAGAGAAAAGCCTATGAGGAGAATGTGGGCACTGATGGGGGACCCATAGCAGCAGTCTTTCTGGGCTCAGGCTTGCTTTCTGGGCATGGATGATGTGCCAGGCCCATGTTAAGACACTTGACACTGGCACATCCTGGTGGAGCAGCGACAGGATCAATCGCCTCCGAAGGAGTGCAGGCCACATATCCTTGGGTTCAAGTCCTGGGTCCAGGAGAATACGACCAGTGTGAACAACTAAATAAAAATAAAATAAAGTGCTTCTTCCTCCTCTTTTCCTGTCTGCCTGCCTAGTTACCTTCATTCCCACCTGCACCTTCCCTTAAAATAAATAAAAAGACACTTGACATCATTACCTCACTGAATCCTTATTGCAAATCCATTTATAGGCACTATTTCCCCAAACTCAAGCAAAGATTAAGTAATCCGCTCAAGGTTACACAGATCGTGTATGAGCCTGGATTTGAACCCAGATACCCAGATCTGCCTGAACCTAGCGCCAGGGTTCTTCAACGTTACCACACAGAGCACCTTGAGGGGCATCACACGCATTTACTCTTGCCATAGCCGGGAGGTGGCGGCCCTTTCAAGGTTCCTTAGAACATCGGGTCTACGTCCCTCTCAACTAGGCTGGTAAAGGATCAGTTTGGTGCCCAGGTCCCCTTCTTTGCTGTCCTGTCAGGCAGGCCCTGAAAGGTGTAAAGGGTAAAACTTGAACACGAGCTCCGGGATTCCACTCCAGACTAGCTTCACTCCCTCCCTCCCTGGACCTGCGCCGAAGCAGATCGGGTGTGATCTAGGGGGAGCGGCTGAAGCCAGGAACGTTGTCCCAAATCTGCTTGGTTCAGTGCGGTTATGAGGGTGAGGGGGAACAAACCAGAGTGGGATCTGAAACTTGTGTCAGAGCGCCTTCCAAGTGTCCCTTACAGCCAGGTGTGGGCCACCCTTCAATCTTGCCTGAGTGGTGGGGAGGGCACATCTCCCCTCCCAGGAGAGGAATGCTGGGCATCAGAGGATTTGCAGTGGGGATGGATTCTACTGCCCAGGGTTTCCCTGACAAGGCGGGGACAAGATTCCAACGGGTGCCACAGCCTCATGCCTGCTGCTTTCCCTCCTACTACCCGCTTTGTGGGCATCCAGCCTTCCTCTCCTACAGTTAGTGATATACCTCTGCTCTCCCTGCTGCAAACATCTGGTTTGGGCTGGATGGCAGAGAGGACCACCACAGACCAAACTGGTGGGATGGGGAGCTGAGGACAGGGAAGGTAGGACACCCCTCCAGCTCACTTCGGTAAGACTTCCTACTGAGGCCAAGTGTGAAGAGATACTGCCCTCTGAGGATCACCTGGGCTGGGGTCCAGGCTCTGCTCGTCACCAGCTATACAGGCCTTTTGAGTCTTAGTTTCCTCATTGATAAACTGGTGTATCAGCAAGCCCTCCTTCCTGAGTGAAAAGATAAACAAAACTTACTGTGTGTATAGTAATGCACTGGCACACTCTCACTCAATGCTGTGCTCATTTTAATTAATTATCTAAGGGGAGTGACCACTACTTGGCAACACTGTGACCTCTTTCCAGGAGGTCACCAAGGGGAAGTGAGAAACTCTCCCATTGCCCCCTCCATGTAACTGAAGCCCAAGAGCAGAAAATGAGAGGAAAGTACCAGAGGAACTCTGATCATAAGAAGACTTAAAAAAGTCAGAACAACCTCAATCACATTTTCCAAATCCACTATAAAAGTTGTTTTCCAGTTTGCAAACTCCCCGGCTGATAATCTGCAAAAAACAGAAAAGCAGGTGAGGCTGTTCCTTAAGATAAACACACCACCCTGTCCCCTCACTCTCACTGCTCCCAAGAAGTACCAGATGGAGACACTATCTGCCTCCTCTACCTCTTACAAGCATATGCATGCACATGTATATATATGTTCACACGCACACACACATGCGCGCGGACTCTGGCTATGCTAGGACAACACTATTTTTAACCTTCTTTTGAAAGTCAGGTTCGGATATCACGCTTGCCAACAATTCAGCTTCATGTCTTAGCAAAGGAATGCCTCACGTATCCTGAAATTCCACAGAAGGCAAAGCTGTCAGGCTATTGGATTTTAACAAGTTCATTCATGTAGAAGGACGCTTTCTTGGTCCGTCCCACAGAAGTACTTCCTTCCCCACCATCTCCCATACCCCCACAGCAAAGAATATAGTCTGGCTACCACTATAAAATGGCTCTCTAGAGGGGCCTCCCTCCCCAATGCTATTGGAGGAAGGAGAGTATTTGGAGCATTTCCGGCCCTTGTTGGCCAGCTGCCTGGTCCCTGCAGCCAAGACACATCTGATTGGGGTTCCCCGTGGAGAGGAGTCCTCCAGATCCTCAGCAAGGGGCCTCTGCACCTTGGCTAAGCACAGGTCCTAGAGTGCCAAGTGCATGGAAAGGCTTCTTGGACCAGCAGGTGAGTCAGCAGGGGAACATGAAGGTGAGAGATGCCTAGACATCCCTCCCACACAGAAAAAACTAGAAACAATGAGGAGAATGCACTAGTTTCCACAATGCCCAGCAGCTGACATTTTTCACTTCAGGTGACAAGGCAAGCAGGGCCTACCCAGCACCAATTTCCAAAGTTCCAAAGAGTAATTGGGCCGGGACGAACAGACTGTAAAGTAGTTTAGCCAGTAGTTTAGCTACTGGACTCATACCAGCATGGTCCACACTGTGCTCCTCCTGGCCCAGCATCTGGGCTGTCTGACCCACGCAGAATCTCCATTAGTTCCCCCTTTCCCGGGCATCTCTAATTCTCTTTTCTAGGAAAGAAAAACTTCTTTTAGTCCTGGATCTTTAATGCTACCTGCAGGGTGCAGGTGACAGGTTATTTCCTATCATGCCTCCTGTCTTTTCGCTGCTCCTTCCAGCAATCCTGTCACTGATCTCCACTCAGGGCCTCAGATTTAGGGATTTTCTCTCAAGGATTCAGTTTTGGTAGCAGGAGATTCCTGGCAATTCTAAAACATGATCAAGATACAGTAAGTCCTTAATGGCACCCACAGATTCTTGGAAACTGACTTTAAATGAAACAACGGATAATGAAAACAGTCCTCCAATAATATAGCTTAGGTAAGCATTAATCAAGATTCCTTTTTCCTCATAAACATAAGGATATTTATAGAGGACCTGCTGTGTGCTATCAATTTCAGAATCAGCTTTAAAAAAAAGTTATTGCCAAAACACCTTCCTGGGCAGCTCTCAGATACTTTAAAAACATGCTGGGTGGAGTTTCCAGAAGAAGCAACAGGTTCCGGACAGGAGCAGAGAGAAAGGGATCATTTCCTCACAGATCTGTCCGCAGCAGGCTGGGGGCCTAGGTCAGCGAGAGGGCTCTTGGACGTCAGGAAGTGATCTGTTCGCCCACAGTGGTAGCAGAAGGCCTCACCCCATGCAGCACCTGCTAGGACAGGATGTCACTGCTCACCCTGAGTCTCTCTCTCCCACTACAGAGGTACTGAGCAGACACTCTGGGAGGTGGGGAGGATAAGAGAAACCTCCCAAGTAGGACACAAACACCCTTAAGTGGCTGTTTCAGTCCCTGCCTGGCTCTGTCCCTGACAGCTGGGATATCTGGATTTGGTGAAAGACCACGAAGAGCCCAGTTGCTCTTTCTTGTCCAGCTATGTTAAGTTTGCATTAGGTGACATACGCACAAGAGTGAGATGGAGAAAGAGCAGCAAAGGCACAGGACAAAGCAAGGAACCCTCAATTGTTTTTCCTCTGACCAGTAACAACACAAGGTGCCATGGACTCGAGTTTAAATGCTGGTTCTGCCACCTTATTATGGTGTGTGGCCTTGGGCCTCAATTTCTTCATCTATAAAATGTGAATGTTAATATTATCTACCTTATGGAACTGTGAAAATTACAAGAAGCTTACAATATAGTATGGTCAATGCCAGTTGCTAGTCATTAAATACAAAGCACTTTCATAGCTTTATGTTAGTCTCAATCTCAACAGTTCACACTGAATGACATCATAGAGATTTCTTCTCATTCTAGAGATCACAGAGGTAGTGATAAGTTCAAGCCTGGGAAATGGGCTTTTCTGGGATTACAGACCACATACACACCCCACACCAAACACATACACACACACTCTGAGGTTGGCCGCAGTTCCTTCCTTCCTCTCCTGGCTGGCCTCTGCATTAGGACATGAAGGAGTCTGCCAAGGAGGGATAGTCTGGGAGTCTGCTCCACCCCCCGAGACACTCCTCCACACTAGCTTTACCTGGCACCAGCAAACCAGTATAGGTGTGTCCAATTGAGAGAGCAGAGCTAGATGTCAGCAAAACAAACTCTTGTCCTATTTCGGCCTCTCAAACAGCAATGTGGTCTTACATAGGGCACGACTCTGTAGTTGGTGTGTGACAGGTCAACTGAGAAAAGTCTACACCACATGGTCCCTTACAGGGTGGCTTTAGATCACCTGAATGCTGAACTCGAAGGTACTCTAAAAAGTGGAATGCACAACGCAAGAAATAGGCAATGTAGGTCATTTGTTAAGGCCTGACTCTGAAATCAGAGTCTTGGGTGACATTAACGAGCCACATAACCTCCAAGTGCCTCATCTCTCTCAGCAGAGGCTTTCCTTCTCTGTAAGTGGGAAAAATTCCTATCTCACAAGGTCATTGTGAGGATTAAGTGAGATGCTAGATAGAAAACGCTAGATCAGCCCATGGTAAATACTCTATAAATACTGTCTGTGATAGTTTGGGGTAAGCAAGGATCTTTACTCTGTCCATTCATAAGCAGAAATCTTTAGGAAGACCCCCGCCACCCCACCGGAGCCACGAGATCTTAAACAGCAAAACTGGATCCCTTGGGATGCTTAGAGGTAAACAGGCATTTGGGGCCACTTCTGTGCTTACGTGGCTCTTCTCCAGGAACACCTGTCAGAATCACAGGGAGCATTTTGGAACACGAGCATGCCTGGCCCACCTGCTCATGCTCTTGATTCAGTAGGACCCAGGTGGGACCTGTATTTTTAGTAAGTGTCATTGGAGATTCTGATATGTGTCCTGGGCTAAGAGCCAGCATCTAAAGGTGCCAGTGGTCAGAAACTAGGAACCCTTCCAGCCAGAGTCCCAGTGGCCCCTTCCCCCACCACATCTCACTGGCTCAGTGTCTCTGCAGGTCTCAGAGGACTTGTGCCCCAGGGTCTAGTTTTCCTTTCAAGGGGGTACTCATTCTATTCCATCATGAAGTCAAAAGACCCAAGCTGCTTGTCTCCTCCGGCAGGCTCTGTTCTGTGAAGTGGGGACCCTTACCCCCATTCAGCTATGGAAAGAGAGGAGCTGGGATCCAAAGTCCCGAGAAGCCACTTCTATAAGCCTGTGTCATGTGATTTGAGACTTTCCATGAATCTCTGTGGCTCAAGCTGGGGTGTGGACCACATTTGTTCTATGAGAACCAGGCAGGTGGGAAAGAACAAATTCTACAGGATGCAAAAGCTATTCACAGGTCAAGAGATAAAGGTACAGAATAAAAAGAAGAGCAAAGGTTGATATCTGGAGGTAGGGGGGAGGAGCAGGAACACCTGGGAAGGGGAAAGGAAATGTCAGGAGGTTCACTCAACCCCTAGACTAGCTGATGAATAAAATAATTCACAAACACACCTCCTGTATAGGAGGAGGCTGCGGTTCTGGCAGGAGAACCCACTGTGTAATAAGACTCAGTGCAGCGCACTCAGACCTGAAGGGTGGGCGCTTTGCTGGACAAAGAAACTATTCAAGTTGGCCTCTGGTCTAGAGAGGCTTCAGTTCTAAGTCAACTTCTCTCCACTTTGATTTCTACAAGTTCCCATCATTAGATTTGCATGTTAATGAGCTCATCTGCAACCCAGTTGGGAACTATTCTTCCATCTCAGAAGAGGGAGGGAATCATGTCAAGGCCACACCCAATCCCATGTCCCCAAGACAACTGAGTTAATTCTGTGCTTCCCAAGCTGCCTGGCCTGAAACAGACTGAAAAGCAGTTTAATACTGCTTTGTGTTCTCTCAGTGCTGTACCCCAAAAGCACGGAAGCAACAAAGATGTAACATAAAAACAATCTTTTTCAAAATTCCAGTTTTTTCATATTACTAGAATTCCTTAAAAGAAATGTGAATCTCATTTAACTCTCAAAGCAAATACAGATGACAAGAGAATGTACACACAGTTGTCTCACGTACTCACCATACACATTTCTGAGGGCTGTGCAACTGCTCAGAAGGTTTGCACTTGAGAAGCGCTTCACAAGAGGCGCATGGCTCCCAGGCCTTCTCACACCCCCCAGAACGCAAAAGCCCCAAGGCACATTAGGCTACAAGCATTAGTGCAGATAAAATCCCACTCCAGGCTACACCCGCACAAAGAAGCGGTCTGCACAGCAAGGCTGTTTGCAAGTCTCCGAGGTTGATCGCTCCAGAAGGCCCAAGCTCCCCCCTCAATGTCCCCTCTGACCCCTGGCCACCTGCCTTTAACAATAAAGCCCACATGACTGTGTGTGTTGTTTGCACTGTCCTTGGGGGAATGGGGAACCAGGAGTGGTCTAGCTGTATAAAAAAGGATGTTAACACCTATCACTTTCTATGTACTAGGCATCATGGAAGTGAAGATATCTATTTTATAGGTAAGTTGCCCAGAATACTAAAGTGACTTGCCAAGTTTCACTGTGAATAGGGAAGATAGGGGTTTGCATCCAGGCCTAAAACAACCAATTTTGCAGCTGGAACAATTCTCTGAAATAACAATGAAAACTTTTGTCTTTGCCCCTGCCACCCTGCTCCCAGCCCACAATGCAAGAACCAAAGTTCCCAAGATGGGAATAAAATACAATACCCCCTCGCCACCCAAGCTACTAGGAAGAAAATTGAGAAGAAAGGAAATATATATATATATATATATATATATGTATATATACATATATACACACATATATGTAAATATATTTTATCTATTTACATACTGTCTCACAGTACTTAGCTACAGACACTTTTCTTCCTTTCCCCCTTCCCCTCGCCCTGGGTCTTAAACCCAGGTCCTTGGGCTTTACATGGCCTGCACTTTGAGCCACGGATTTTGCCGAGCAAACACTTCTATTAATTCATTCTCCACAGAAAAGCCGGGAGTATCAATTCATATTAGTATTTACCATTTTAACAAAATCCACAATCATAAGGGATTTGGAAGGTCCCACAGAAAGAATGAAATGAGACCTTTCTGCTGAGCATTTCTTTCAGACGCCTGAAGTTGAGGGGGAGACAAGACTATAACCATTTGTGCTATCCAGAGGCATTTTTCAAGGCAAGTCTCAAGTTCTGCTCAGCTGAAAACTTTGAAAGTCAAAGTTATTAGCTGAACTGCAAACTCCCAGTCGCAGGATGCAAGAAGGCATTTACAAACTTCATTGCTGAGTGGGTAGCACACCCTTGGGGCTCTTCAGAAGGGGGCAAACACAAGCTGAAAGCACTACACAGGTCCCTACCCTACTCCAAGATGGAGGTGGCAGGCTGGTGCAAAGGAGACTCAGAACCAAGTCTCAGCGGCCACAAAGAGGCCAAGACCAAGCTCGGGCAAGAACAGTGCAACTATTGGAGCAGGTGACAGCTGTACACTTGTACCAGGGCCCACAGAGTGTGCTAGGAAATCTCCCACCAACCACACTCTAAGCTTTTCAAGTTAAGGGCCTCGCTGCACAACTACAGAGAAAGGTGTTTGAGCCTTTTCATGACACTAAGAGAGAACTTCTCCCTTATGGGAAGAAAGCCAGAGTAGAGATGTTTGCCACCCTCCCCATTCTTAGGAATGGTCAGCCACAGAACTGTTTGGTTCCACGTGTGAGAAGACGAATACGAGGCATCACCATACTCTTCCTGACGGGGGATCAAGTGTCAGGAAAACAGTGTCCTGACTCCCCCAAAGGGCCTGTGGTCACTTTGCACTCTGGAAGAGGCTGCCTCCACCCTCTCATTTTACGTTGTGGGGTTCAGGGTGGGTCCTGTTTTCATCTTTTTTCCATTTAACTCCAAAACTCAGCACGCAACCTCCCAGCAATGGGGAGACACCCTCATATGGAGTTACAAAAAATGGGCATTCTTTGGCCAAACTGATATTAACTTTACTTTTTATACTTCTGATGTTACATACAACCCTGTCGTTGCTGTACCAGGAAGCCATTTCACCCATCTGTCTGGAAAGATGATCCAATTTTGGCCCTTTTATCATCAATGCTTTCAGCAACTTTGTTCTGCTTCCTCTACTGTAATTACTTTTGAATCATCAACACACCCAGCCAGCCTTAAAGCTCCAAGAACAGAATGCTAAAACAAGGAAAAAAAAAAAAACAAACCCAAATCAAAAAACCCTGCAGGGGCAAACTTCACTAAAAACTATACAAGCTAAGAGTAATTTGTTTTATTCTAGAAGTTAACTTATCAGTAAACTACCTCACATAGCTCCTTTTTCCAAAGAGAGGTAGGGCATGGAGGCAGGACACTGCTGTGGCAGAGAGGGGATGGCAAGGAATTCCTAAAGGAGCTAATTAAAACATTTGTTCCCCAGCCCCCCCCCCCTTTTTTTTAAGGTGCAGGATCTGTTTGCAATGATAAGGGACTCAAAGTGGCTTGTGGTTGTGGGGCGCAGAGGCAGTCCAGAAAGAAAGTACGCCTTCTCTGCAACGCAACCAACTTTCACGAGAAGGGAGGGACCCATGGTTGCTAGCTTGACAATTCAGAGTTTTCCAGGGAGAAATCTGAAGGACAAACAAACAAACAAACAAACAAACAACAAGAGCCCTAAATTCAAGAAAATCCAACCAGTATTAACAGATGACTATCAGCCAGTTTTTTTTCTTTCTGCTGTCAGCTCTAGCCCCACCATTTGTCCTGGTGGATGAAACTTCCAGCTCTAATTTGTAAGATGCCCCTTCAGCTGTTCAGCCTGCCCTCATTCCTGGGGTGGCCTCTCACCAGGAAGGTCCCTCCTGTGCTCTGGCAAGAGAAGAGTGGGATCAGGGTTGTTCTCCCTTCTCATCAACACTGCCCGCTCTCGAATCTTTCCACGCCCAGTTTTTTCATCTCTGGTTAGCTCTTAAAGAGTCCTTGCCTCTGATGAAGCTGGGAAGAGAGTGGGAAGAGGCAGGAGCGAAGTTATCAACACAGAAGGCCTTCCCTCATCAAACCTTAGTGTGCTGAGCAGCCAGCAGAGATGAAGCTGCTGCCTTGGTTGCAGAGCCAGGCTAGTGATGCAGCCAAGAGAGCAGGGAGCAGAGATTTTCTGTGGGGCTGGGTTCTAAGTAGGCAAGGTTGTACCCCTCTGCAGGGCAGGCTTATCCGAAGGACTGCTGGTGCGGGAAGCATACGCTGCCACCCCCGCCCCCCATCCATCTAAGGGAATTAGGTAAAGTCTGACATTACCAGGCCAGCGTCTTTGCCCTCAGAAGTTGGGGAGGTCCTCCTAGGGATCCTGAACCCGAGGAGTAAGTGTGATCTGCTGACTAATGTTGCCAAATAGGGGGATGTGGGGTGGCACGAAAGACTCGCAGATGGGCCCCTTCACGCCATAGATTTTAAGAGGTTCAACTGCAGCAGTGGCCCTTCCCCATCCTGTTCTGGGGGGTCGAGGGACGGGCAGGAAGGTTCAGTATTTGGTCTCAAGAGTGTGTTCCTCCCAGTCTTGGGCCCAGGTGGTTCCAGTTGAGGAAGTTCTCCAGAAAAAAAAAAGACGCCAGACTTAAGTCCCCGCGGAAATTCTGTCCGCTATTTCGGACGCATTCCTGAATGTCCGAAGAGGAACATAAGGGTGGGGAGAAAGAGTTTCGAGGCCTCCCCGGTGACTAAACTAAGATTCCATTCTCTAGCCCCAACCTTTCCCTCGGCCCCGGGAGAGGCCTGGGTCTCATCACGCTCGGGTCCCTGGGCCCATCCCAGGGAGCATCTGCGACCCGCTTTGAGTCTCCACATGACCCTCAGAAGGCGGGGCCTGGGAGCCGCTGCCCACGGAGAACGCGCACTTTTCCTCTGCGCGATTCAGAAACGCCGCGGGTCTGATGCCATCAGCGAATTATGTAACCAGGGACACCGTTCCCGGGCTAAACAAACGCGGCTCTGTGTGTGCAGCGGCGGCCCCGGGGAAGCGCACCGGGGCGGGGAGGGACTCCGGCCCGGCCTCGGCGTGGGGCTTGTTTGCTCAGCGAAAGCGGCGGGAGGCACCCAGGCCGGAACCCCGCGCCGCGGAGGTCCTCGGCCCGGCGCAGAGCCACAGGCGGGCCAGGTTGGGTCCGCTGGGCTCGGCCCCTCCCCCACCACTGCCGCCCCCGCCTCCAGGCGGTGAACTTGGTCCCAAGTCCTGCCGGACCCCGCCGTCGCTCGCAGCCTGAGCAACCTCGGACTTGGGGGGCAGCGGGGCTTAAGAAGTGCTGGACTCTAGTCCAGGCTCTATTCCAGCTTGGGACTGTTTCTATCTCCATCTTTCTCCTTGTGATCCAGGGGCAGTTGCGCGCTGTGCTGCAGGAAAGTGAGACCCCACCCCCCAACTCTGAAAGACCGCTGCGGATGGACGAGTGCCTCCCGCGCCGAGCCCCTCAGTCTTTCTGCCCCGGGGAAGGGGGTGCAGGACGAGTGACAGCTGCGCTGAAGACGCCCCTCCCCCTCAGGCGCAGGGCGCCTGGGCCCCGCGCAGCTCCCCACAAGGGTCTCAGTGCTGACCGAGATGCGGAGGCAGAAGGACTAGGTGACTGGTCGGAATCTCCAGCTCAGAACCCCGGGAGGGCAGGGGGTCGGGCTTCGGGTTCTGAACCGTGCTAGCCCCCTCCCCGCCCGGGGGCGACGCAAAGTTTTGGGAAGTTGCTGCCCCTACCTTGCTTGGTGAGCACCAGGGCGTCTTCCCTCCGCGCCTGGGTGATGATGGAGCCGTGTTCCATCTAACAATCCCGCGGGCCCGGGCTCGCTGGGCGGGAGAACGGGCGGGCGCGCAGGTTGGGCTGGGCTGGGCTGGGGGGCCTGGGCGGGGGCCCGCTCCGGCTCCGGCTCCCGAGACTCCGACTCCCACAGCTGTTCACATCCCTGCTCTCGTTCCCTCCCTCAGCCGGGAAGGGAGGAGGCCTGTAAGAAGGGCGGGCGGCCCGACCAGCGGCTCCCCCGGGTGCCCCCGGCCCCGATCCCCGGGCGGCAGCTCCGGGCTCCTCAGTTTGGGTCCAACATGGAGAATCCGGAGCGAAAACAAGAGGAGGAAATGGGACACGGGGCGGTTTCCAGGCTCCCCCCCTCCCCTCCGTACTCCAGATAAACAACCCGCGGCTGCAGCGCCCTCCCCCGCGCGCCTCCTGGCTCAGGACTCGGTCTCTCCACGGCCTGCTAGTGCATCCAGCTCCGCAGCACGGTTCTAGGCCCCAGGACCCTCCACCTGTGAGCGGCCGGGGCTGCGGACCATCCGGATCTTTCCTATTTTGTTACGGAAAAAGCGAATCCCCGAGGGGGGTGGGGTGGCGGGCGGGCAGGCTGGCCGGGGAGACTTGAAACTGCTCCGGCATTCCGATTGGCCCGCTCGGAGAAAAGGGGCGTGGCCCCTTCTTACTATGCGTTGCAGGGACCCAACAACATTCCAGTCGCTACGGCCACGCCCCCGGCCACTCCCCCTCGGCGGGCTGCGGCCTCCTAGCCTCTTTGGTCACACCCCCGTTCTCAACTACTTAAAAGGGCACTCCAACGTTCATATTTCCCTACTCCGTGCTATTGTGTTCCTGCCTGTGTGTCTGTGCTCCGGTAAGATGGAATAGATACGCATTTGGTAAACCAGGGCAAGCGCGAAGCCTGACCCAGGTCTGGCCAGGATGGGAGAGTGCGGGCCAATTTTCTTACATCCTGCTTGATCCTTGAATCTGGACCCACTACTTGACAAGAGTTTAGCCTTCCATCCCCATACTGTGGAGTATCTGAGCTGGAACTGACCTCGAGATGATCTGACCCCACATTCAAAATGAGATGAGGTGCAAGGCTTTTCCAGAACCACTCAGTCCCATACAGGGTTTTCTCACCCCTCTTCCCAACTCAGCCCTGCACCCTTGGCTCCCCCACTTCCATTCCTCTAGTTCCATCCTCAGTGTACATGGATAGTGCTTTCTAAGGGAAGAACTTCAGCTCTGAGGACTCATGTTGCCTTCTCTCCTTGCTCTTTAGGCCCCAAGTACCCTTTACTGTCTGATGCCTGGAGTCTCATGGATCACCTGCTTAAGATTGTAGATGAGGGATATACATGTGTTCCCAGGAAGTAGTAGCTCTATAAGGCTAAGCTTCAGCTCAATATCAGGTCTTTTCCAGTGTCCATTGGTGATAAGGGCTGACTTGGAAGGAAGAAAGCTAATTAAAGTCAAGACTGACAAGAGTGATGGTAGAATGAGATTGCGTTGGGTGATTTCTGAGCTACTTCCAACCTTTGTAGTCTATGACTCAATGTAACTCACCCTGCTAGGAAGAGACTTCTGGCCCTGGAGGGTGGGGGCTGCTGATGCCTTTCCTGCTGCAGTTCCCATCGCCCAACATGTACCCCATCACATGGAGGGGTGGGGGGATGGAAGGACAAGTAGGTCACATCTTAACTCACCAGGCACTATCAGACACCTATTCCTGTGGTCCCTTCATGAAGACAGGTGAGGTGTGATGTGTACGTGCCTGTGTGCCTTAACAGTGCTCATTTATGTCAGTTCCTTCTGCTCCTACACATACATACAGAAAATCTTTTTATATAACACCATTTTAATGGAAATGCTATTTTTTTTCTAAACTGAAAGTAGCTGTTACAGAAGATCTGAATGATACTTATGTAACTTTAAACACTGAATTTGGATAGCTCCTAATTCATTAACAGAAGGAGAAAGGGAGGAATTTTCACATATTTGTCTTCTATCATTATTAAAAGATGATTAAAATGATAGGATTTTTAAGGTAAATCTTCAATAGTCAGGTTGCTAGGGGACCTTTTCGGTCTTGCAAGGTAGTTCAGTTGCTATGGGAGGAGGAGGAGTGTAGGCAGGAACCAAGGACTGAGGATTGAGGGGTACCTGCTAGTCCCAGCTTCCGTGATGTTTTACAGGACACTTCGCATCTCCATTTGCATTTCCTTGTCCATAGAGATCATCTCTCCCCCTTTTATAGTTTACAAAGTACTTTGACATATATTATGTTTCATTTGCTCTCTCAGTTCTTTGGGCTGACAGAGCAAACATGCCCATTTATAGATGCCTATTTTGTACTTGAGGAAACAGGGTCTGGAAAGATTAGTTGACTCAGCTAAGGTCTCATAGCTTATTAAGAGGAGGACATAGAACTACAAGTTGTCTTTAGACTTTAAGGCTAAGAGAGAAAAAAGAAGCATTTAAAACTTTTTTTTTTAATTTAATTCTTAGACTGGTTGCTTTCCCACAGGCCTGGGACTCAAACCCAGAGGTATGTGGCTTGCTCCTTCTGAGGCGATTGACCTAACCGCCGCTCCTAATCGCTGAATATGTCAAGATTAGAATTCTGGACATGTTCCCATAGTTCTTGTATTATCTGTAGGATGGAGTAATACTAGAATCTAGTCATTGTCTTTTTTTGATTAAAAAAAAAAACCTAATTGTGGCGTGCTCTTGTGGAGTAGTGGTTAATAGCCTCCGATGCAGCGCGGGGTTCTTGAGCCTCAGCTCTCTCCTCCTGCCTGCCTGCCTGTTGCCTACTCACCTTCATTCCTGCCAGCACCTTTCCTTTAAAAACAAACAAAACCCCTCTAATTGCAGTGTATTTCTGGGAATTCCTCCCAGATACCCATTCTCACATCAGGGCTTTACAGTATCCTACATGGTCTCAGAGCATTCAGCATCATGTGTTGCAGCTGCTAGCTTGCTTATTGCCTTTCTAATCAGAAGATGCATTGAGAGTAGGGACTGTATTATTCGTTATTGGATTTCTTGTCCCGGCACAGTGCCTGCCATAGAGCAAGCAGTCTCTCGCTGTTTGCTGCGTGAGTCTTAACTGTCTTAACCAGTGGGGTGTTCTTGTCCGGGGGTTTAGTAACTCAGCAATAAACACATTGTATTTTCTTTTGTGACATAGCTGACAAAAGTTTCCTGCAACATTCCTTTTCTATAAACATGGATTCTGATTGCACTTACTGTATTTTATTTCACTATTCTTAAGGTGCCAGCTATGACCCTCTAAACTGATCTTGTGACCCACAACCAGATTGTGACCTATAGTTTGAACAACACTGCTTTCCTCTCCTGTGTGTTGTAGAGGCTTTTTGTGTGTAGGGCTGCCTAGAAAGATATAGAGGAGACGGCCCTCAGAACCACTTGCTCTGAGACCCTGTGTATGAAAACAGACAGAAACCCCTTCAAGAGCAGCAGTGCAAGAGTGGGAATAGAACCCAAGCAGAGGGATTAGGGGAGGACATCTCCAAGAGGTCTGGCAGGGACCTTTGTGCCGACAGAGACCACAAAGACAGTGGTAGCTTTACTAGAGCCTGAAACCCCAGAATATGGGTAGTAGGGCCTGGATCCTTGGTGCCATGGGCTGCTCTCTGCTCTGCTCCTAGATTACAGCTCTCTGCTCCTAGACAGCTGTGTGATGTCATGACAGGCCTCTTTCCTCCAGTTAAGGTGGCAGGGGAAGTGGGAAGCAACAGCATGTTCTAACTTCTGCCTAATGCTGGCTGTGTGACTTTGGGTAACCAAGTTCAAGGATGATAGCTGAAGCCAAGTCTCTTGAGGTCTGACAGCTCTCCCAAGAGAAAACTCACAGATTCTCTGATCACTTTCGTTTTCGATCCCTTTACTTCACTCTTACCTCAACTAACTGGAAGGTTGATGAGAGGCCATTTGGAAACAGCAGCCCCTTCCTCCTCCAAGTGCTAGAATGTCGGGTAGCAAGGGTGGGGCTCTAAAGAGTGGCTGTTCCTCTCTGTCTCCTCATGGTAACTGGAGTTGGACCTAGTATTCCTGAGTAAATGTTTGGAAAAGGGAAACAGAGTTGGAGGAATTTCCTCTAGGGAAGATGCATGCCGTTCCAGAATCCTATTACTCTCCCCACAGAAAATAAACACAGGATTCAGGGAAGGGAGAACTTTCATTACCCACTGATGTCACTGAAATATTTTATTAAAGTTTTATTTTTATTACAAACGGAAAACATCCATTTTCTTGGCTTCTCGGATTGTTCCTGCTTGCAGAGTCTCAGTTCCGGTTTGTATTGTAACTGGGAAGGTGGGGTCTCAGCATCAGGGTTCCGGAGCCCTATGTTCCCTGATTGTGGCTTCTGAGGTCCCATCCTGGCTGCCCAGGCAATGTCTGGAGGTGAGGTGGGGTGGGTTGAGGGACAGTGTCCCTATAACAGTGACTGAACAGTTGTCGGGGTGCCTGATGCTGGGGGCTGGGGAGGAGCTAGGTAGGAGAGGTTACAGCAGCTCTGGAAAGTAGCCCGGGAAGCCACTGGGACTTCAGATTTGGAAAAAAATGTATTGTGCAAAGTACAGGTACGCACATCCTCCCAGCCTTACTGCTTAGTTCCTTAACCTCTTGGTGTAGTTTCCTCATATTAAAGTACAGACAATAATTGTTGTGAGAATTAATTTTTTTTTTTTTAAATGAAAGGTACAAGTGAGAATGAAGGCAAGCAGAGGCAGGGTGGCAGAAGAGAAGAGGAAGAAGCATTTTATTTATTTTTATTTAGTTGATCATCTTGATTGTTCACCCTGGGTCTTCGGGATGTATGTGGACTGTGCTCTCAGCCAGAGGCAGTGGACCAAACCACTAGTCCACCAGGGCACCTAACCTTTTCTTCAAACCTATTCCTTCTGCATCTATCACCTGCCCAGTTCCCCACACCTGAAAGCTGAGGTTACACAAGACTTCCTCTTCATTCATTCCCACCCGCAATCAGTCCTGAAGACCAGTGGCTCTTCCCCTCAAAAGAATTTGTCAAGCCTTTCTTCCCATTCCCGCTGCTGCTGTTTCAGCAGAGGCTGGTAATAGGTTCCTGATCAGCCTCTTTTATTCTCTAGGTCCCAAATCCAAATCCATCCCCAGCTCTCCTAGAATGCAAATTGGATCTTGTCTATATGGAATGATTCAGCAGTTCCCCAAGACTTCCAGAATGAAGCTCAGATGCCTAGCTGGGTACACATGGTCCCCAAGATCTAGCTCTTTTTGGTTTACCCGCCCACCTTCCCCACACTCACCCCTGCTTCTGTTCAGAGGAAAGAAGCACCTGTGATTCTTTGACACTGTCCATACCTTTGTGCAGGCAGTTCTCCCTGCCTGGGCAGACTTGCCCCTCTGCTGTGTGATGACTTTTTATCCTTTCAAGTACAATTCAAGTGCCATCTCTGCCTCTAATTCTCCCAGGTCCCAGTCTGACTTAGATGCTTCTCTCTGCTCCTGATTTTCATTCTGTTTCACTTTCCTGTCTCTCCCTCTCCAGCTTAAGCTCCTTGAGGACAGACACTGTCTTTTTTTCCCTCCACACCCCTAATACCTCTAGAGCCTGGCACACAGTGGGTTCTGCTGGAAGTCAGTCTGGGTTGCCCCTTCCTACTGCACAGCCTGTCTCCTGGGGCTCTGAGCTGGGAGACTGGGAGGTAGGTTGCCAGCCCCCCAAGTACTTTCTCCACTACTCAGGAGCAGGAGTCCGCATCGCAGAATTGAGCCTGGCAGCTGATTGCCATCACAGGCTCAGGAGCTGGGACTCAGGACTCATACATACCCCGAGGTTTGAAATGACAGGAGCCCACTGAGGCTCGTTGATGCCCACACACCTGGTCCTGCGTGCAGCATGGACTTGGGCTGGATCGACCTGCAGCAGGGCCACTCCTGACCTACCCACCTCACAGCCCGTGTGCCGGGTTGTAAGGTAAGGACAAATGGACCTTTTTGGTTGTCAGTACCGGCCATCTGGCTGGATTCCTGCCTTCCTGGATGTGAGTTCCAGGGGAGCACAGCTCCCTCCCCCAACCTTGTCCTGGACTGCCACGTGACCTGCGCCCCCAAGCAGCCACTAGTCGCCTGGCTAAGGCCCTTCTCCTAAATAGGGAAGCGACAGGAGCAGATCGAATTTCTCGGCTGGTATTTACAGGTTCCCTGGACGAAGCCAAACCTCCTCCGCCCCTCGCTCCCCCTGCCCTCCCACTCTGGCGGTGGGGAAAGGAAAGAAGGGGCCCTCCTGTGCCCCACCCCCACCCTTCCAGTCATCCCAGCTCGGGGTGAGGCCCCTCCCTTCCTCCCTCTGCGCGGCTCCGCTGGCCCCTTCAGGGGCCCGCTGCTTAGGTCGCTGCATTCCAAACCCCCGGCGGCCCTTTGAGGTCACGTGATGAGATGGGGGTGGGGCGACTGGATGCCCCTGACCCAGCCTGGCTATATAGAGGCTTTCCAATGATGCAGAATCTGTCCCCTTCTCAGCCTTGCGGATGCCAGATTTATTTTGACCTTTAGAGCAACGGGAATGAAGCACCGAGGATCGTTCCCCTCCAGCGCCTACTGTGTGTCTGGTCTGTGCTGAGCGCTAAGGATGCTTTTCTCCAGGCCTCCCTGAGGCCAGGCAGGGGCCGCATACCTTCCCCACTGGAAGACTCCGGCCAGAAAGGGAGGCGCTCCTGCGTGGCTAGAACCTCAGCTCTTGACTTGCGCAATAGACGGGGAGGCGAGAAGTCTGGGGAGTGTCAAGTGCTTAGTTTGGACAGAGATCTATCTTTGTTAGGCTTGGAAGTAGAGGGGCCCCTCTGTTAGCCGGGGTCTCAGACCACTGAGATCTGTGCTCTGCCTGGGTACAGGGTAACTAAAAGGGAATAGAGTTCATTCTGGTTTTTCCAGAGAGACCATAAACGGCTCATACATTCTGGTGGAATTCAGAGTGAAAGTCCTGTCCTGGAGCCGAGCCTGGTCACAAGAAGGGGCAGTTGGCTTTATGGGGTGGAGGCTGGAATGAGTAGATTGGAAGCAAATTCTGGCCTCAGCCAGCGTGCATGAGAATTATGACCTTGTAGGAAGGAGGGAAAATTTACTGTAAATGAGGATGGCAAAAGGAAAGCATAGGATCAAAGGGAGGTCTGCATTTTATTTTTTTGCATCATCAGTTTCCTTACTCCAGTGTTTATTGAGACTTTACTAACTGTGCATCTTGTATTCAATTATCTGCATAATCATGTATAACCTTTACTAGGCACCAGGCCCTGCCTGGGAACTAGAGTGAATGACAGAGTTCCCGCCCCTCATAGGGCTTACAGTCTCATGGGGAAGCCAAACACTGTACACTGTGTTCAGAGCCAGAGAGGGAAAGCACAGCTGTATCAAAGCACAGAGGAGCCCTTAACCCAGATTCAGTGGGGGAGGAGGGCAGCTATGGAGGAAATGTCATCTAAGATGAGGCCTGAATTCTGAACCATCATTAATGGTTAGTGGGCATGTTCTGGTAACTGTTCATTAGGGCTGGAGTACAGCCACCAGGAGTTGGAGAGATGGTACTGGGGAGAGGAAGAGGCCTGAGTGGATGAATAATGCCTGCCCAGAGGGGATGAGGGTGGGGAAACTCCAGCTCCTTGTAGTCCAGAGTCCTGCAGGATGTGACACCTCCTTTTATAGTTGCGTTATAAAATGAATATTTATTTTTATCATGATAATACATATACATGCTTAAGAATCAAGTCGTTCTAAAGGGCTTGTAACAAAAACAAAAGTCCTCTTGGCTAGCCTCCCAATCTCTACCCCATTCCCAGGGGCAATCTCTTTCAACTCTTAAAGCTGTTTCTTCTGGGATTTCCTTATTTCTAAATAATATGTATACTGCCATTCTGGGTTCATCTATCTGTCCACTTCTTGTTTTGGTTAAGAGAATTTTTGATTCTCTTAGTTCTTTGCCTCTCCCCACCTCCATTATGTTTATATCATAATTTATGGTTAAATCCATATTCAGTGATTTAATTATTGACTTTGTAAACATCGTTTACTTTTGAGGCAAGTATTCTGGTTATATTTCCTTTTCCAATAGAACATTTTTTTTTTTTTTTGTATGCTCTGTTTACATTTCCTTTCTTGTACAATTTTTTTTTTTTTTTTGGAGTTAATTGCCTCATTTTTTATTTGCTTGGTTTTCTTTGAATCTCTGGCTCTGTCTTCCCACACTCTTCAACAGTTCTGTAAAACGCCTTCTCAGTACAGTTTTACATATGGCCAAACCTGTCATACCATCTTTTTATTTTTTCTTTAAGGAAAGGTGCAGGCAGGAATGAAGGCGAATAGACAGGCAAAGCAGGAAGAGAGAGGAGGAACTTAATTTTATTTAGTTGTTCATTTTGGTTATTTCCCCCCAGCCCCAGGTCTTGAACTGGGGACCTTGGGATGTATGTGGACTGTGCAGCAGGGAATTAACCCACTAGGCTACCAGGGAATGGCTTGTCATATCTTATCATCTTGTTGTGTTTGTCCTTGGAGACATTTTTCCTGGGGCTTTATCCTTTTACTTTTCTCTGGCTATGTTGCTTTTGATGTCTGTAGCATGTCTGTCACCCTTGGACTTCCCATTGCCAAGTACTTAAGACTCCCCTTTGCCCTTTTCCTCTTTCACTGACCCAGTGTCTTCCTCTTTCTTAGTGTATTCCCTTGTTTGCATGAAGCACATCCTCCAGTAGCTTCTTTAGAATGAGTGCCTGTGAAATAGCATTTTAGAGATTTTTGCATACCTAAAATGGCTTTATCCCACCCTTACTCTTTTATTTTTTCTTTTCTTATAAGGAAAGGAAGGAAGGGAGAGGAGGAAGAAGCATTTAAGAAAGGAAGGAAGAGTAGGAAGAAACATCCTTATTTAGTTGTTCATTTTGTTTTTCGCCTCAGTCTTGGCATTGAACCCAGGTCCTTGGGATGTATGTGGTCTGCACACCAGCATCTCAGCTGCCTGAGCCACAAGGGCAAACCCACTTTTTGTTTTACCTGATAAGTTGAAGGCAGGTAGTCAGTAGACAGGAAGGAAGAGAGAGAAGGAAGAAGCATTTATTTTATTTAGTTGTTCATCTTGTTTTTGACCCTGGTCGTGGGTCGCGAACCCAAGTCCTTGGATGCATGTATTTCAGCCAAAGGCCATGGACCCATCTATCAAACCACCAGGCTGCCCCCTAGTCATTAAAAGCCCCTCACTATCCACCATGTTGGTCATTACCAACCCAGTTTACATCAATAGTCCTTTTTCCTGTCCTCTACTTCCTTTTTCCCCCAGGGTTAAGGGTGATCTTTTTCTTACTGGGCCCCCCAGATCCCTTTGGGGGTGATTCATTAACTTGGAGCCTGATACATGATTGCTGCTCATTCTCTGCCATCTTTCTCCAGTCTTTGGGGATGTGAAGGAGGAGGGAGGGATCAGTCAGCTAGACTGAGACTTTGCCCAGAGCTGACAGTGCCTCAGTGGAACTCTTCACGGGGAGTCACTTGGAGGACCTGCCCAGCATGCGGTCCTAGTGTCAGGAGTCCTGTTGCTGAACAAATAAGGAAAAAAGGGAATAGCTTAGCTTGTTGGGCTGTTGAAGAGGCAGACTAGCACTTTTCTTATATGATCTAATTAATTTACATAATAATCCTACAAGGTGGTCAATTTAACTGTTGAGGAAACCAAGATACAGAGAGGTAAAGTCACTTGACCTAGTCACACAGCCAGTGGTACAGCCCAAAGCCAAACCTCGGCAGTCTGATGGTTATCCCTGAGGATTCCACTGTGCAGCCAAAATGGCTCATTCTAGGAATTTCCCTTCCGCTTGCTACAACATATTAAGAACTGAGCTAGAGACCATTCTGAGCAAGGACCAGTTCCCTTTCTCCCTGTGTGAGGAGAGGGAGTTGGGATCCAAGAGAAGAGGAATTCCAGAAGACACGCTGCCATTTGGTCTACTTTTCCCTTAATGTTCCCCAGACAGGGAGCGCCCTAGCGTTTGATCTGCCAGGTGTCTCTCTGTTCTTCTAATTAATGCCAGAGTTAGCCTTTAGCCAGAACCCTGCTTATAGCTGGAACCCATAACTCTGTGGCTCAAGGGCCAGTGGTCCCTCTGTGAGAGCCAGAGAGGACCAGCGAGTTCTAACTCGGGTGGAGTTTCCCCTGATGATGTTGCCTTCGCGTCATCTCTCTCGCGTCATCTATTAAAAGCTCCAGTATGATCTACCCCATTTATGATGGAGGCCAGGGTGGCAGAGTGCAGGAGGAGGAGGAAGAATCAGGCTGAAACTGCCCCTCTTTGCCTCTCTGGATTCTCTTCCAAAATACTGTCAGCACTGCCAGTTGGAAAATATTTTTCTCCCTCCCTTTGTCTTCTTTCTTATTTAAAAAAAAAAAAAAAAAAAAAAAAAAGCCATCTGGTGTCAAATTCACTCCTGGCACATCATAAAGGGTAGCACTAAAAATGTCCCTGAAAAACTAAAAGCAAAACCACAGCAGTACACATGGGATTTAGTCTCAGCATCCTAGAATTTCAGAGTTGCTAGGGGCCTCAGAGCTTAAACTGTTCTCCTGCGCAGGAGGAAACTGAGACTGAGAGGGACTCAATCATTCTTTCAAATGTTTACTGAACGCCTACTAAGTTCAGGGCACTCACCAGGCTTGGAATAGACAAAAACCCTTGCCTTCTTGGAGTTTTCAGCCTGTATTTCTGACCCTTGTCCTTGGGCCCACTTCAGCCGCCCGCCTTCCCAAACGGCCTGGGGCGGGGCAGGAAGATTTAGCATCCTAGCCCCACTCTGCACCACCGGGCTGTGTGGTTGTCACCTCCAGGCTGCGGGCCCGCCTGGGGCTTGGGTCTGGGGCGGAGCCGCTTTCCGCGCCCGGACCTGCTGTTTACTATGGGGCGCAGTCTGCTGCGCGCCGCCCTGCGCCGCCCTGCGCCGCCCGGCCCGCCGGCCGCTGTAATCTCCCGCCGCTTCCTCCCGCCGCCTCTTCGGCTCCGCATTCCTCAGGGTTGAGCAACAACTTTCCCTCTGAAGGCGGCTGGGCCGAGGCCAGGTGGGGCCGCTTGTGCTGGGCCCCTGGCTTGGCGGGGCGCGGCTCCAGTCGTCGACGCCGGGCTTCCTAAGGGGGTGCGGTCGGGGGCCTCTGGTTCCCCGGCGACAGGCACCCCAGGCCCAGGTCCCGGTCTAGAGCACAGCGCAGCCTCTGGTTCTGCTCCTGAATTTCAAGCTGAGGCTGAAGCGGGATGGGTGGTGCAGGCCGGGGTGCAATCCGGCTTCCAAGGTGGGTGCTTGGCCCTGATCCTGGCCTTGATCATGCCAGGCTGGCTGCCTAGTCTGGCGCCCTGTGCAAGGTGAGCCGGCAAGGTTTGCCACCATGCCTTACTCCAATTATGAGGATTCTGTGACCACAAAAAATAGAAGAGGGGTTGTAGTAATTACAGAAGAGCGATCCTAACCCAGTTCTTGGTCAGTATCTAAATATTTACAACAGTCATATTAACTCAAGTGCTTTTATCCTTTGAACACACTTTCATGCCTACTGAACTGCAGCAGGTCGCTGGGAGAAAGATGGTTCCTTACTACTTTGCACATTTTTAAGGAGAATTTCCAGACACCTAGTTCTATGACGAGTCAGAGTCCAGAAGGAGTTAGCCCAACTGAGATCACACTCTGAAGCCACCTCAGGCCTCCTGACTCATTCAGGTCAACCAAAGCCCTTCCTGGACCCTGATATGACCCCGAATGTAACCTTCACCACTTTTAGTGCTGGTGCCTGTAGGGTGGAGTGGAAGGCGACAAGCTGACTAAGGTCTGTACCCACTAAAATATAGGCTCTAGGAGGGTAAGGAGATGCACGCGCACACACACACACACACACACACACACATGAAAGGTGCAGTCAGGAATAAAGGCAAGTGAGCAGGCAGGTAGGAAGAGAGAAAAGGAAGAAGCATTTATTTATTGTATTTAATTATTCATCTTGGTTGTACCCCCACCCCCCACACGTCCTTGAATATTACTCCACGTATGTGGACTATGTCCAGTGTCCTTATTTACTAGGCTATCCGGGAGTGTCAGAAGGGTTAGGATTTTACTGCTTTGTTCACTGCTCAATACTCCAGTGCTGAAAATAATGCTTAGCACATATTACATTCTCAATAAACATTTGTTGAGTAGATGAATAAATACAGCAAAGGTCTTCAGATTCTTAACTAAATGTGTATCCTCTCTTCTTGATCCTTTATCTTCCCCTTAAACTAATTTCTCTTCCTTCCTGCTTCTTATGTATTAAAGTTCTTTTAAAAGTGTTTTATTTTTAAATATTTGGGATAATTTTAGAATTACAGAAAAGTCACAGAGGTAGTGTAGCGAGTTCCCATCTACCCTTCACCCAACTTGCCCCAAAGTTAACATCTTATTTAACCTTGGTACATTCATCAAAATGAAAAAAAAAAAAAAAAGAACATTGATGCAGTACTATTAACCAGACTACAAATTTTGTGCTTTTTTTCCACTTGCATTCTTCATCTATTCGAAGACCCAGACTGGGCATCACTGCCTTTAGAAGTACATTTGAAATCTTTTGATCTCACTGTGTAGAGTCCTCTTCTGGGCAATGAGGTAGAAGACAGAGTCCCTGAAACTGAATTGGCCTCCCTGCCCTGGGGGCCTAGGAAACACCTTCAGCCCTGGATTTCCTGCAACTACTATTAAGAGACTCCTGCCAGGTTGGTTTGCTGGCTCTGGTAGCATCTGGTACAAATCCAGACCCCAACGTCTACACTGGGTCTTCCCTTCCCTGGGCCCTCCTCGCACATAACTGAAAGGGGACAACATGTTGCTCCAGGTTTGTATTTCTGACTGTCTGCACCCCTCATCACTGGGTTCCCTTTTCTTGATCTTAATAAGGGCAATCCCCTTTCCCCCCTCCCCAGCCTCACTGCTCTTTCCTCCATTCTGGAATCATCTTCCAACACTCAGGGGAGCAGCTTCTATTTTGAGCTGTATGACTTAGTCACAGAGTACTATTTCCTAGCCCTGGAGGTAGAGATGAGTGAGGTGATGGACAATTTGTTTATTCGGTGAGCATTTATTGAGCATGGCTGGGTCCCAAAGATGAACAATTCTGCTCTTTGCTCTCCAGGGTCTTACTGTCTGGAAGAGAGACAAGTCATGCAAGCAAATAAATGTAAACATAGTAGGATGTGACAATCAGGTGTGTACACAGTTTTGGGTCTGCACCGAGGGGCAGAGCCCATGGCTGGGATTATGGGGGAGCATAGGGACAGCTTCCTAGGCGAGGTCTTACTGGAGCTGGGTCTTGTAAGATGAATCGGAAGTGGTAGGTGCCAGGGAGCAGGCAGGGGAGAAGAGAAGCAGGTCATTCCAACAGAATTGATAGCAGGTATGAAAGTGCAGGGGCTATTAAGAGCAGGACTTTTTCAGGGAAATGCATAGTAGCCCACTGTGGCTTAACAGAAAAGCTGAACAGGTAGAGCCAACAGATTTTAGGAGTGCTAGCAAGGAGTGTGAACTTTGTTCCACACATGGTGGGAAACCCCTGAAGGCTAGGAGTCAATTGCTTCTTAGAATGACCACTTGGGCAGCTCTGTGGAGATCAGACTGGAGGTGGGGGCAGCTGGTGGGCATCTGCTATGAGAATCCAGCTGAGAAACAATGGGGTCTGAATCAGGGCAGTCAAGTTGGGGCAGAGGGGCCTGAAACTGGAGAAATGAAAGAGGCAGAGTTCAGTGATTGGAGGATAGAGGGAGTAAGAGTTGAGAGGAGTTAGGGGTGACTTCTGAGTTCTGGTTTGCAGAATGAAGAGAAGAGGGAATGAAGGAGAAGTGGAAGGAGCTGGAGTTGTCTCCTTCAGAGACATATGAGTATCCTGAATGGGGGCAGAGAGGGAGAGTTACCTAAATGGACTGGCTAGGTCAGGCATCATTGCCCAGAGGAGGATTGTCTGGTAGCAAGGAGGCAGTACCAGGACAGACCAACTGAGGGCTGTAGCTGCAGGGGGATCTGACTTGGGAGACATCATTGGGAGGCCAGGGAGTGGGGATGTGGGGTACTGTGGGGTGGAGGATGGAGAAGGAGGTGTACTTTGGTTTAGGAAACTGAGGAGAGTCACTAAGTCTTTCCAGATGCAAAAACCAGAGCAGGATTCAGTGTCCTCTAGTCTGGGAATCAATTAGATGGGGATGAGGAAGTGCACGGGGCCCTGAGAACACTCTCATCGCTGAGGAGGTGAGCAGGTGTGTTAGCTCCACTGTCTTTGGGCTTTCAAGACCTGCTGGAATTCTGAAAGTGGCTGGAGTTCAGCCCAAGTCTGCTCCCTCAGCTTGGTTGTGGGAGGGGCAAAGGCTCTTGGAAAACACCTATATGAACGGCTCAAGAAGCTGGGGGAGGACCTTGGCAGATTTACTAGTAACTACCCCTGAAGAAAACCTTGTTCCTGGCTGAACACTGTCAAGAATTGTAAAGGAGCTGAGATTTTATCCTTCTTGCCAGTTAACAAATTAGCCCAGGTCATACCTGCTGGGAGGAATAGACACTCCTGGGTCAGAGATGAAGGACAGTTTATTATTCGCAGCAATAGTGGCCCAATTCCCAAAGGGCTTCACAAAAAGTGCTAGGTGTGATGGACACACAGGAGAGGAATCCTGTACTTGGGGAACCGGAATATTTTAGAATCAGACTGACCATTTTAGAATCAGACTGACCAAAAAACAGGACATTGGGATAGCAAAAAATGGGATAGGGTTATGCCCTAGCTACTAAGGGGAGGGGACAAGGCAGAGCAATCTGAGCAGGAGCAGAGCAGCCAGGCCAGCAACAAGTACTATGTAATGGGAGATCACATATTAACAAGTGTGGTCCTGTGGGACTTCTTATAAAGGATCGGGGCTGGTGCAAGATATTTGGCCACCTTAGGTGAAAACCAAATGTGATGCCCTTATAAGCCTAGTTCTAAATGTCCTGCCTAAAACATATGCCACTTTAACCATCCCAGTGCCAGAAATGCCCACTAACCCCCTTCCCAGTGCCAGAGACAACCCCCACTGTACTCACTCTGCTCAGTCACCCTGCAGTATTCTGTTCTCTTTGAAGAAACAGGCATGTTCCGGCTGGAGGGACATGGGAATTCCTTGAGGCTCCAGTTTCCTTACAGGGGAGGGAACAGCAGCAGTGGCTCAGCCTGCCACAGCAAGGGTTGTCTTTAACGTGGGGCAAAAGGGGTAGTTGATTTTAGACCCTCTCAACAGACTGGGCCTGGGACACCTTAATTGCCCCTTTTCCTCTGTGTTAAAGATGTCTCTGGTTTATTAAAAACAGGACAAAATTGACATTCCTATAAAATGATAGGATGGTTGGGAAATATGAAGAAAACAACATCCCAGTACTGTCCTGTTTAAAAACAGTACATATGGTCAGCCTATTTAGAAAGAACTGTGTCTATTTTACAATGGGCAGTAGGACTCCCCTTCATTCCAGAGAAGGGCACATAAACCTTCCATGGATGTTCACTGTATACTGGAAATTATAATCTGAAACAAAGGACAGTCAGTGCTTCACTTGCAAGATGTGCAGAAATGGAATGCAATTGTCTGCCAACAAGCACATGGACAGATCAAACAAACACATTTCCAACCTCTCTTGCAGCTGGGTATAACCATCTAAGTTATGGTTTATTAAGCATCAGCTTTGTGTGGTAGTTTATGGGAAATTGCAAAAAATGACCGGCATGTACCCTGGGCTGCAGCTTTTTTCCTGGTGACTGGGATGTGGATACAGTGTTGGAGCATGAGCAGCCATGTTGGGCCAGGAGTGGCATGCTCTTGACTGAGGATGGTAGAGCCCTGAGATGTAAGAGGCCTAGGTCTCTGGTGGGGTGGAACTGACAAATGAGGTCTATACTGATTGCCTTCATATTTCTTTACATGAAAGAAAAATAAACTTCTATCTTATAACTTTTTTTTTTTTTTTTGCCTATGCAGCTGAACTAATTCTAACCTACAGGGTTAGCACAGAGTAAGACAAATGGAGGGTTAAACCCATCAGTAGAGAGAAGGGTCAGGGGCACTTCTCCTCCCTTCCCCCACCTCAGCTTCTGTTGTGGCAGGGGGAGGGGATGGGGAGTCACCTCTGGCTTGTTTACCACCCCTGGTGATGCCCCATTCACCAGGGGGTCCCGGCTGGCCACCCGACCCAGCAGCATCCATTTGAAGGCTACAAGCAACAAGCTGGCTTCATTCATAAACCCTGTCCTCCTTTGAAAACCAATCAACGAGTGAAGCGTGACTGGGTGGTGGCCAGCGTTGGTCCATCTGTCACGCCCTTTCAGAGATCAGGGGAAGGCAGCCGGCCTGAACCAGACCCTCTTCCTTTGTACCCCAGGGACACGCAATGGAACGAGATCACAGTGCCTACTGAATTATTCAGAGCTGCCCTGAGTGTCAGTTTTATTATAAACATGCAGATTGCTCCAGGCTCCAAACTTCCAAACCTCGTGCAGCCATTTCCCTTCAGGAGATTTCATTGGCTGTTTTGTGCCTGTGATTTCAGACTCCTCGACCTTGAAGGCCTAATTTGCCTTTAACGGGCTCTTACCTGCTGCCTGGGTGTGAGGGCCTCTGTGCCCTCTACCCACTGCTCTTTCAGACCCTAATCTTTGCTCAACAATTGTCCTCACCTCCACCCCAACTGTGTGAGTCCTTGTGAGGCTTTGAGCTCACTAAGTCTCCCCTCCCATCTTTCCCCCAATTCTAATCCTAACTCCTTCCTTTCCCCGTCCCCAGATCCCCACTTCTCTCCTGAGCTGGTCTGGAGAATACCCCCCAGCTGGTAATGAGGCAGAGATGGTAATGCACATTTAAGAGTAATGAAATGCAGTGATATTTCAGGCCTGACAGACCTATTTCTGGCAGCCTTAGAATTAAAGTGTGAGTCTTTGTACTGCAGCTGCTACTAGGAGCCTTCAGAGTTTTTCTAAAGATGTGAATAAAGCTTCCAGGGTTTCAGCTCAGATCGCTGTGGCTATTTATCCTGCTGCTGCTTTCATTGTACCTTTTTATTTGAAATTTTAGAGCTTTTAGATGAAGGAAACGCAGCAGCAAGTGCAAAGCATACAAAATATCCTGGTGGGGGAGAATGTCCCGGTTTTTCTCTCTGATTGTCCATGTCAAGCTCTGAGGAGGGTGAGCTTCCTTGTACCAGGACGGGGCCTCTGTCTCCCCTCAGAGTGGGTGCCTGGACTCCCGTGCCTCTGCAGCAGGGAGTGGGGCCTCCTAAGAAGGCTCTTGGAGGGAGTCCATGCCACCAAGATTGATGGGGGTGGTGTGGGCTGGCTCCACTCGAGGCCTCACTGCTGTGAGCTCACTGTATGAGGTCCTGGATTGGGAAATGTGGCAGAATGTGACCCACCTGAGGTCAACAGTAAGAGTTTGTTCTCCAGCATTCCACCCAGGAAAGCCAATCTACTTCTTCTCTCTGCACTCAACTCTGTCCCACTGTGGCCAACAGGAAGCTTGAAATTGACCACTAGGAAAACCCACCTAGGGCAACGGAGCAAAGCCTGGACTCTGCCCTCAGACCAACGTGGTGGGGCATCCTGGAGCTGATCTCCAATGGCAGTGCCCAGGACAAGCCATTTACCCTTTTTGGGACTCAGATTCCCCATCTGTAAAATGGGAATAATGATGCATCAACTCTTTAGGTCTTCATGCTCTATGCAAGGTACTTGGGACCTATGAAATCATAATATCTTTTATTAATAGTGAAGTCCTAGGCGTCTCCTAGCTGGACTTCCTTCCCGCATTGCCACTCACTTGTCAACTAGTCAGAGAGAAAGGGGCTTCTGCCAGAACTAGGATCCAATCTTCCCTGACATCCTCATTTTTTGACTGTGTGATCTTGGGCAGGTTGCTTAACCTCCTGAGTCCTGTTTTCTCCATCTGTCAAAAGAGTGAAAATGAGTACTCACCTCATAGGGGCATGGCGAGGGGTGAAGGAGATAATCTCTATGAAAGAATTCACACAGTGCTGGGCATAGAGTGGGTGTTGTGCACATAATGACCCCTGTCCCCATCCGTTCTCTTTGTCTGCCTCTGCTCATGGCAGGACATTTCAGACTGTCAGTTGTTCTCAGGGATTTCAGGAGGAAGACAAGCAGGTCAAATGACAGCAGGGGGATCCTGTGGGCCAAATCCAGAATTCGGAAAATTCTGCAAGAAAAATGACTCCAAAATTTCAACTAGTAAATGACAAGGGAAAGAGGAAGGGAGGGCAAACCCAATGAAATGCATAGACCTTGTTTGGATCCTGATTCAAACAAACAGACTGAGAAAAGAAAGAAAAGAGACCATTAGGGAAATGTTGCTATTAGCCAGGTATTTGATAGCATGAAGTAATTATTCTTAATTTTGAGGTGTGATAATGGTATGGTAGTTATGTTTAAAAAGTCTTTATTCTTTAGGACACTTATAGAAGAAATGACAGATTAAATGATATGGTCGTTGAGATGGTGGAGTTAAGGGGGTTGCATAAAGGAAGCAAACTTGGCCACATGTAGATAACAATGGGCGCTGGTGCATGGGGCTTTGTTAAACTGTCTTTTCTGCTCTTGTCTATGCTTGAATATTTTTATTAGAAAAAGGCAGTGATCCTTTCTGGATGGGAAGTGTCTCTCCCATCTGTCTCTTCTCGGCACCCTCCTTCATCTCAGTCCCTCCTCATTGCTTGCCTGGACTATTATCACAGCCTCTCAGCCTTTGGTCTCTCCCTTCCTACCTCCTTCTCATTCTGCAGCCCAAGTTGTCTTCCTCAAACACAAATCAGATCCTGTTTCTGACCTGCTTGAAAACTGTTCGCCAGCTCCTTATTGCTGATAATCTGTCAGAGTATCACACTCTCAGGATATTTTAAACGCTTCACAGTCTACACTCAGCCTTCCTGTCCTGTCTCAGCCCGATTCTTGCCCCCTCATGGAGACTGGCTTCTGTTACACTAACCAGATACTTCCCTGCCTCTGTGACTTCTCTTCCATAGCGCTCTCTTTGGTAGGTCCTTCTCCCTCACCCCTAGCTTCATCTATAGAAGATGAAAATATTCTTCAAAGTTCGATGCAAATGTCATTCTTCTGTCATGCTTTCTGGGAGGCTTCACACTGCTCACCAAATATCTCTGCCTCCCTGCCTTCTGGCATATGGTAGACTCTTGCTTCCTGGCTCTCTGAGGTTAGATGGGGCCACGTGACAAATTTTAGCCAATGGGCTATAAGTGTAAGTCATATATTTCACTTCTGGGCCAAAAATTCAATGGCTAATTCAAAGTCTACCTGAGCTCTCATCCCCTCTGGCTCAGCAATATACAGAGAGGGCACCCCATCAGGCTGGGTTCAGGAGTGAGCTTGCTGCCAAGGAGTAGAAACTCCTACCTACCGTTAATTGATGTGGTGTAGAGTAAAGAGCTCTGAGTGGCTGTTTCTTCAGTATAACCTGAGTGATAATTCTTCCCTCTCTGATTTTGAATCAACTGTGCCATTCGCTGTACTTTCACATTAGAGTCCTGTCTATGTAATGTATCTATATCTGACACAGCCCTGCAGGCCAGAGGTTCTATTTTATGGTCTTTGCTTTCTGCCTCCCAGCACTTCGCATGGAGCTGAATGCCTAGGAGTTCATCACTTTCATCACTGAAGCTGGTTCAGGTGGGAATATGTACCTCTTTGGAAGGGGCCCCCAGGTCATGGGGGTTGTGATAGTTTGGAGATGGAGCCAGCCTCTGACTTGCTGTTCTCAATGGATGCTGTTTTCAATGCCGTTCTCCCACTCCCAGGGAGTGGACTGTGACTGGTCTAAGCCAATCATGGTAATCCCCTTCCCTTGTGCTTGTGATTAGTTTACACATGGGCCCACTGCTCAGTTCTGGATATTAAGATGCCATGAAAAATCTCAATCCCTCCCTGAAAAGTAGAGATGGGAAATCAACTGGTCTGTTCTAAGTTAGCTTTCCCTGAAAGCAGAGCCTGACAGAAGATGCGAATACTAATGGTTTATATGGGAGAGGATCCCCAAAAGAAGGAGTAGAGAGAATGAGCTGGAAAAATGAAACAGGAAAGGAAGACAAGCCAATCAAGGGTGTGTTTCTGAGATTGTTACACTGGGGCTCAACCCTTCTGAGGACCCTCTGAGGGACAGCAGAATTGACCCTCCAAAGACATTTATCCAATGACTTTCATTGGTTGCCAGTCACTGGTGACTTCCTAGTGACCAGAATGCAGTGGGCACATTTCTGTTCAATTCCTTCTCTGCTAGGTCTGTCCCTGACTTCCTACTCTGAACCTTCTTCTGTTCTGGTTTCTCTGACAGTTCTCCCTCCTGTGCTTCTCGGCAGCTTTTCTAGCTGCTTCTTCTTGGTTTCCTTTCCGGGTTCTTGTCCTTTTCCCACTCTGCGGATGATCTCCTGGATTCTATTCTGGTCACTGTCACTTCTCCTGCCTACTCTCTCTGGGTAAAGCGATTCATGAACTGGTTTCGGCTGTGACTGTGTGATGCCAGTTCCCAAATTCACGCCCCCAGTCCTCTCTCCTGAGTTCTGCAGGCCTCTCTCGGTTCATTTATCTAACAAATATTTATTGAGCAATCTGGATATGCTAGCAGTTGGGATAAATCATGAAGTAGGAACTCACCTTCTAGGAGAGCTAGACAATATGGAGGTGGTGGACAAAAACCAAATGGACCAGATAATTTTAGACAGTAATAATTGTTTTGTAGTCTATAGAACAGGCCAGTGTGATCGAGCATGTGTGTGTGCGTGTGTGTGTGCGCGCGCGTGCACGCAGTCATAGTGACTGCTTTGAGGGGGTGGCATTTGAGCTGACATGATGTAGTGGCACCTGTCTTTGTGGCTGTGCAAGTGCAAAGGTCACAGAGAACTCATCACTTATTCAGGCTGGTGTGTCTGGAGATGAGATGGAAGGTCAGCGCGGCTGTAGCAGTGTCAGCACCAGGGGATGTGGTACAGAAGCAGGTCAGAAAGAGAGCAGGGCCCAGGTCAAGCATGGCAAGGATTTTAATATGATTTCTAGATGATGCCTGTGTATTCTTTTGCATGCAGTTGAGACCAAATGGGTTAGATGGAGAAGAACGATTGAAAAATTGTTCTTAAAAAGTAGTTTGGGGTGTGCCCTGATGCCATAGTTAGATGAGCCACCTCTGTCTGACAGCATAGTCCATGTACATCCCAAGGATCTGAGTTTGTGTCCTGGGGTTGGGAGGGAGTGGGGGACAACCAAAATGTACAATAAAAATAAAAATAAATAAAATGATTCTTCCTCCTCTTTTTTTTTTTTTTTCTGCCTGCCTACCTGTTACCTTCATTCTTGCCTGTACCTTTTCTTAAAA
>RJWH01001037.1:0-19605 GCA_004363575.1 Solenodon paradoxus
CATGCTTCTGGATGACTTTTGGCTAAAGAGAAAATCAAAGGAGAAATCTGAAAGTACTTGGGGACAAATGAGAACAGAGACATGAGCTACCAGAACTTATGAAATGCAGTTAAGGCAGTACTAAGAAGGAAGTTTCTAGCAATCCAGGCCTGCCACAAGAAACAAGAAAACTCACAATCTAATCTACACATAAAATAAATAGAAAAAGAACAGCTGAAACCAAAAGTCAGTAGACGGTGGGAACTAATACAAATTTGTACAGACGGACCTGAAATAGAAATTTGAGAAACAATTCACAAGATCAGTCAAATCAAAAGCTGGTTCTTTGAAAAATAAAATTGACAAACCTTTGGCTAAGCTCTCTCTGAAAAGAAGAGAGAAAACTCTCACAATAGAATCGTAAATGAAATGGGAGAGGTTAAAATGAATACCTCGGTAATATAAAGCTCATAAGAGACTACTATGCACAGCTACATGGCAATCTATTGGAGACGTAGAGGATATGAACAGATAGTTAGAAACATACAGGCTTCCATAACTATCTGGACTAATTGGAATATTTTAACAAACCCCGTCATAAGCAAGGGAATTAAAGAAGTTGTCGAAAGTCTCCATAAAAATCAATGCCAAGATCAGATGACTTTACTAGTGTAGTTTACCAAAACTTCAGAAAATAATTAATACCCTGTCTTCTCAGACTTTTGTAAAAAGTGAACAGGGAACAGTTCCAAACACTTTCTATGAGGCAACATTACAATTATACAAAAAGCAGACAAGGATCTTTCCAAGAAACAAAATTACAGACCAGTATGTAATGAATTTTGATGCAAAAATCCTCAACCAGATTTTAGCCAGTGAATCCAAGAATATATCAAAAGGATCAGCCTTCATGTCTAAGTGGGATTTATCATAGGGATGCATAGTTTTCTCTACATATGCAAATCTATTAATGTCATATACCACGTCAATAAAACAAGGAGAAAGTCACATTGTCATATCATTCGATATAGAGAAAGCATTTGACAAGATTCAGCACCCATTTATGATAAAAATTCTACGTAACATTGGGATAGAAGGAACATATAAGAAAGGCCATATATGATAAACCAATGGCCAAATTCATACTGAATGGTGAAAAACTAAATTCCTTTCCTCTAAGATCAGGAATGAGACAAGGCTGTCTACATTCACCACTGGTATTTAACATCATACTGGAGGACCTGTTCCGATAGATTATGAAAGAAGAAATAAAAGGGATCCATATCAGAAAAGAAGTAGTAAAATTGTCACTATTCACCTTTGACATGATAACATGCAGATAACCCTAACAGCGTCTTTAAAAACTGGTAGAATTAATCAATGGTACAGTAAAGTGACAGGCTACAAAACTAATATGAAAATTCTGTTGCATTTCTTTATATGCAAACATTAAATCAAGAAACTCATTTATAATAGAAACATCTTTCAATATAGTTAACAAGGGAGGTGAGAGATCTGTTCAATGAAAACTAAGATTTTTGTTAAAAGAAACAGGAAGACACAAGAGATAGAAAGTATTTCTTTGTTCATCATCGGGTAGAATTAACATTGTTAAGAGTTATCTAAAGCAATATGCAGGTCTAATGCAATTCCCATCAAAATCTTACTGGTGTTTTTCAAGGAATTAGAACAAAACTTTAAAAATCTATGTGGAATCACAAAACATGCCAAATAGCCAAAGCAATCATGAGAAAATGAGAACAAATGTAGAGGTATCACACTCCCATCTCTTGAGGTATACTGTAAAGTGATAATGATCAAAATTATTTGGTACTGGAATGAAAATAGAGATCCAGATTGGTGAAATAGAACTGAAATGACCAGAAATAGACTCACACATATAATCAGTTCATTTATGATAAATGAGCCAAGAACATATGATGGCAAAAGGAAAGGTCAATAAATGGTGCTAGGATAATTTGACAGCCACATGCAAGAGAATGAATTAGTCCACTCTCTAACACAGAAATAATTTAAAGTGGGTTAGTGACTTGGATGTAAGACAGGAAACCATAAAATACTTAGAAAAAAACATAGGCAATACATCCCCTGACTTCAGTTTTAAAAAGGTCTTTGAGGACTCAACTCCAAAGGCAAGGGTAGCAAAAGCAGTAACTGTTTCAATCTAAAAAGCTTCTGCACAGTAAAAGAAACTATAACCAAAATGAAAAGACATCCTACTGACAGGGAGAAGATATTTGAACATCATATATCTGTGGGGTTAATATCCAAAATAAATAAAGAACTCATGAAATTCAACAACAGAAAAACAACCCAATCAAAAAATGGGCAGAAAAATAGGAGAGACATTTCTCTAAAGAAAGCATATAGATGGCCAACAGGCACATGAAAAGATGTTCTTGTTATTAGGGAAATGCAAATCAAAATGATGTGAGATTTGCTATTATCTAAAATTATTGAAACAACAAATGTTGGTGAAGTGGAGAAAAGGGAACTTTTTTAGTGTTGGTAGGATTTCAAATTGGTGCAACCTTTTGGAAGGCAGTATGGAGATTCCTTAAAAATTTTAGAATGGAAACTTCATATGATCCCATCATCCCATCTCTGGGTACTCAAAAAACATAAAAATACCAGTCTGTAGAGATATGTGCACCTCCATATTTATTGCAGCATTATTTAAAATGGCTAAGAATTGGTAACTGCCTAAGTGCCTATAATCAGGTTTAAAAGATCTGGTATGAAGTACCACAATGAGGTACTAAACAGCCCTAAAAAAGATGAAATCCTGTCATTTGGGACAACCCTTGGACATTGACAGTAGAACTGAGGTTACCAGGACCTAGGGGACAAGGGAGTGGGGGTACAATGGATAGTGGTGGAGGACATTGGCAGTTTGGGGTGGGTGTGTTGTGTTGTCTTATATTTGTTCAATGGTGAACCTACACTTGGGCTCATAATATATAAATTGGTTTTCTCAGTAAGTATTATAAATTTAAATAAAAACATTCAAGAGGTCTAAGAAAGCAAGATCTCTGAGTGGAGGGGTGAGGGGTTTTGAAGATGAGTGTGCTCAGATAGAGTTGAGTCAGAAAAGTGGGAGCTCCTTTGAGCATGTTTTCCACAGATGGGCCTAGAACAAATGGAGAGAGGAGACAGGAGCCAGCAGCTGCTTTGAAGGTGTCTCAGAAGCAGAGTTTCTAAAACTGGATAGAGCAAACTTTTGAGTTAGCTAGGCAATTCTGACTAGAAGCTAGGGGAACAGGCATCATAGGCCACTGACTCACATGCTCTTACCTACCTAAGCCTGGAATCTTTTTTTCTTTGATTCTTGGTAAGTTCATTGCAATGTCTTATTTATTGCCTTTTTATCAAGAGAAATTTCCACTTTAAAAACAAACCTTTTTTTTTCAGTTTGCAGAGTGGTGTCTTGACTATGGTACACATGGGTGCCGCATTCCTGATCGACCCTATTCACTTTTTGAAGGTAAGAGTGGAAAAACTTGGTTAAATTTTTGGGTAAGGGATTTCTGTTCTGTATCTCTAAACACTTTTTCATTTGCTCAGTAACTCCACAACTGTGAAATAGCTGTGGACAAAATTATTATTGCTGAAGATTATTTTGAGTCTTACCTACCTAGTTTCTGCTCCTGTAAATGTCATCAAAATATTTTAATATATTTTGTGAAGTATATACATCTGGATATACTACAGACCATAGACTGTTTGCTACTCAGTAGTGGAAGAAATTATAATTTTACTCCTCTGCATTTTATATGTAATATTGGTATAGTCTATTTGCATTAATTATAACAGAGCTAATGCCTGGACTCTAGATGGAGTTCTTTTAAGTTTATAAATCCAAGTGCCTTCAAAGCCCCAGTAAGTCAAAATCTTAGCATGGATAACTCACACAAGGCTGGGAAATGACCAGGCTTCTCTGCTCTCCTGTGACTCATACAGACCAGTAGCTAGCACAGAGTAACTTCTTGCCAATGTCAGAGGAGTGACATTGCAAGTCTCTTGAGGCCTATGAGTGTTGGTCAATTGACAACTGTGGTCCTTTTAAGAGGAATCTTTTCCAGCCTACCAGTTCCATCAGTGGACTGCTGCCTCTGCCCACCAAAGAAGAAAGACACTTCATATCTGCTCTGAAGCCACCCAGGGAATTAGGTTCTTCTTTCTTTCTATTGGGCTCTATCAGACCTATAATTTTCAGATGCTTATTACGTAGGCTGCTGGAACCTTTTCAACAAAAACTTACAGGAAGCCTGTGAACCAATTGTAGGAAAATAGCTACTGACACTCAGCACACAAATGAGTCAAGAACTGTTTTAAAATAGGCAAAGCAAATCCATAGTGAGGGTTACCCTAGATTCCAGAGACAGGAGAGAGCATTAGGGCTTACAGTAAGTCATGGTGATGGGGATGTGCCATCAGAGCAATTGTTCTGCCCAGGTGTGGGTGTCAGAGCTTTGTGTAAGTAAACAAAAACCCAGAGAAGGATAGCAAGAATGAAGATAAGAGGCTGGAGGGTAACTGTCCCCAGCCATGTGCCAACCCTTGGAGGCTCCTGCTTCAGTTATTACGTTCTGGGAGGGATTATGCAAAATCAAATAAAGTTCATTTTGAAGTAACATTCTTACTAAAGAAGATAAAAAACTAACTTTGTGTTTGGAATTAGAATATAAAAACTGAGAGAGAAAGTTTTATATGTTAAAATGTCACTATAGCAGCATTCATAACATTCTCTTGATAACACAATCACCTCCAGTTCCATTCACATTGTTGAAAAGGGCACAGTTTTATCCTCTTTAACAGCTGCATAGAATTCCATCGAGTATAGTGTATGAGTGTGTGTGTGTATACATATATATTTGTATATACACACACATATGTTGATACATATATCTACATATATACATATCTATATCTATAGTATATACACCTCAGCCTCTTTATCTAGTCATTCGTTGATGGGTATTTAGGTTGTTTGTATGTTTTGGCTATTGTGAATTGTGCTGCAATGAATACAGGGGTGCAGATATTTGAGTTTTTGTGTTCTCTGGGTATATTCCTAGAAGTGGGATGGCTCCATCAAGTGGTAGATCCATCTTTTTTTTTTTTTTTTTTTTTTTGAGGAATCGACATACTTTTTTCCGAAGAGGTTACACTAATTTATATACCTACCGTTGTAGGAAGGTTCTTCACACCCTCTGCAATACTTGATTCTAGTCTTTTTGATGTAGGCCATTCTCAACTTGTGTGAGATACTTCATTGTAGTTTTTATTTGTGTTTCTCTTATGATGAGTGATATAGAACATTTTTCATGGGTTTGTAGGCCATCTGTGTCTTATCTAGGTAACAATCTATGCAATTTTTCAACCCATTTTTTTTTCAGGGCCATTTGCTCTCTTTGTAATTGAGTGGTATAAGCTCTATATATTTTGGACATTTAACTCATATATGTTCTGCAAATATCACCCATTCATGGGTTGCCTTTTTAATTGTGGTTTCTTTTGCTGTATAGAAGCTTTTAAATTTAATGTAATCCCAGTTGTCTAGTTTCACTTTAGTTTCTTTTGCCATAGATATCAATCCCCAAAGACATATTTGAAGTCGATATCATGGGATGTTTTTCCTCTGTGTATTTTATGATTTTGAATCTTGTGTCCAGGTGTTTTATTCATTTTGAGTTAATTTTTGTGTATGGCGATAGTGAGTAATCAAATTTGACATGTTTATAGGTAGATTTCTAATTTTCCCAGAATTATTTGTTGAATAGACTTTCCTTCCTCCATGGTTTGCCCTTGACTCCTGTGTTATAGATTAACTGTTCGTATAGGTGTGGCTTTATTTCTGTATTCTAAATTATAATTCCACACGTCCATGTGTGTTTTTTGTTTCAGTACCATGCTGTTTTGATGACAGTTGCTCTGTAGTGTAGTATGAATGCAGGGAATGAGATTCCTCCACAGTACTTCTTTTTTTCTAAGCATAGCCTAGCTATTCAAGGCCTTCTGTGATTCCATACAAACATTAGTATTATTTGTTTAATTTTCTCGAAACTTGTTCTTGCATTGAAATTGCATTAAATCTATATATTGTTTTGGATGGGATGGCAATTTTAACTAAGTTAATTCTTGTAATCCATAAATATGGAACATTGTTCCATCTGCTTTTTTTCTATTTCTTTTGCTAAAATTCTTTCATTTTTATTGTAGAGGTCTCTCATTGCCTTTATTAAGTTGATGCCTAGTTATTTTATCTGTTTTGGTGAATGTCTTTCATTTTTCATCTCCTCTATTCCCTTTCCATTGTTTGCATACAGGAATGCTATCAATTTTTGTGTATTCATTTTATATCTTGTCATTTTTGCTATATATGTTATTTGTAGCAATGTTTTGGTAGTATCTTTAAGATTTTCTAGATATAATAGTATGTCATAGGCAAATAATGATAGTGTCATTTCTCCTTTTCCAGTTTGAATTATTTTAATGTCCTTTTAATGCTGTAGACCAGAGTTTACAGAAGTATGCTGAATAGCAGTGGTGAGAGTGGCCATCCTTGTCTAATTTCAAATCTTAGGAAAAAGGCTTTCAATTTTTCATCACTAAGTATGATGTTGGCTTGGGTTTGTCATATATTGCTTTTGTTATTATGATGTAAGTTCTTTCTATTCCTATTTTGGTGAGGGTTTTTATCGTGATAACATGGGTGTTAAATTTTGTCTAGTGTTATCTGCACCTATTAATAGCATATAATTTTTTAATTTTCCCTTTGATACTGTGCTGTATTACATTGATTACTTTTGTAAGTTGAATCATTCTTACATTCCTGGAACAAATCCCACTTGGTTGTGATGCAAATTTTTTTTAATGTGGTGTGTGGAATTTGATTTGCAAGCAGTTCGTTAAGGATTTTTGTGTTTATATCAGTCGATGTAGTTGATCTGCAATTTTCTTTCTTTTGCTGTCTTTGTATAACTTTGGAATTAGGGTAATGTTAGTCTCGTTGAATGTATTCGATAGTATTCCCTCTTCAATTTTGTGGAATAGTTTAAGGAGGATAAGGATTAGCTCTTCTGTGAATATTTGATAAAATTCATCAGGTCCTGGGCTCTTGTTTTTTTGGGAGATTTTTGATTACCGCTTCAGTTTCTGTGGTTGTGACTGGTCTGTTCAAATTACCAATGTCTTCCTGACTCAGTTTTGAGAGGTTGTAGAATTCCAGAAATATCTCTATTTCATTATTGAATTTGTTGGCATAAGTGTTTGTAAGTCTCTTAAGATCATTTTTATTTCTGTGCTGTATGTTTTAACTTTATCTGTCTCATTTCTGTTTCTAGTTACTAGGGTTTTCATTTTTATTTTCCTCATAAGTCTGATGAAGTGTCTTGTCAGTTTTTGTTATTCTAAGAGTCACCTCTTGGTTTCATTGACCTTTTAGATGACTTTTTTTCAGTTTGATTTATTTCTCCTCTAATTTTTATTGTTTCATCTATTGATTTTTGCTTTTGATTGTTCTTTTCGAGTTCCTTCAGATGTGTGATTTGTTATTTAATTTGGGATGTCTCTTGATTTTTGATATGTACTTTGTATTATTCATAAGCTTTTCCCTCACCCCACTTGTTCTAGTAACTCATCTCTTCATTTTTTTTCCAGCTAATTCTTAAAATTTCATCAATGATCCACATGTTATTCAGAAATATGTTGTTTAATCTCCACATCTTTGTGGTTCTTTGAGTTTTTTTAATGGTTCATTTGTAGTTTCACCCCTTGTGATCAAAGTAGAGGCTTTCTGTAAGTTCAGTCTTGCTAAGTTTACTGAGACCTGTTTTGTGCTCCATGATATGGTTGATCCTTGCACATTTGAGAAAAATTTGTAGTCTTTTTTATTGGTGTAGAATGCTCTACATATGTTTGTTAGGTGCATGTAATCTGTTTTTATATTTAGGGCCTTTATTTCTCGCTGATTTTCACTGTTGTTGATGTTGAGGTGTTACATTCTCCTACAACTATTTTGTTATTGTCTTTGTCTTCCTTTAGCTCAGTATTTGTTTTAAATACTTAGGTGGTTTAGCATTGGTAATATATATGTTATAAAGTGTTACTGTTTACTGATGGATTACCCCCTTGACCATTCTTGCCTCATTACCCTTTTTAGGTGGAAGTTTTTCTTGTGTGATATTAATTTTAAAACTCCTAATTTCCTTGCATCACTGCTGCCTTGATGTATTTTCCCATATCCTTGACTTTGAACATGCATAGTCTTTGGAACTGATGTGAATTTCTTGTAGGCATAATACTGATTGGGTACCGATTTTTATATATCTAGCCATGTGTGTCTTTTGATTGATGAGTTTGTTCCATTTACATTTAGGGTGATAGTTTATATATGGCGTTTTACTACTATCATTTATTTTGTGTATCTGTTAGTTCATTTTCTATTTGTTTTTGTTTGCTTTTTCCTTTGGATGATTTTCAGTGTCAGTTCTTTCAGATTTGTCTTGTTCCCAGCTTTGTAACTCTTGAGGATTCGTTTTAGTGGCAAAATTGTCTTTAATTTTACCACTCTACGATACTCTTTACTTACATATTTTAGGGAAAGGTACAGGCAGGAATAAAGGTGAATAGGCAGCAGGCTGGAAGAAAGAGGAGGAAGAAGCACTTTTATAGTTTTTTTTTTTTTTCCAGTTGTTCATACTTTTTGGTACCCCTGTCCCTGGGATGTGACCCCAGTTATTTGGGATATATATGGACTGCTCGACTGGACATGGCAGACATAACCACATAACCACCACTCTGATTCTTTTCTGAGCTGATGCCAGATCATACCTATAATGTCTATCCCCTCCCCCATTTAGTATTTGTTCACTTCTTTTGGTCCTATTTTTGAGAAACCCATTTTTCAAAAGTACAATAATGCGCCCTGGTGTAGTAGTGGTTTGGACAACTACCTTTAGCTGAAGCGCAGTCCACATTCACCCCAAGGACCAGGGTTCATATCACTGGCTGGGGAGAACAACTAAGATGTACAACTAAATAAAAATAAATAAAATGCTTTCTCTTTCTCTCTTTTTTCTGCCTACCTGCCTACTTGCCTTCATTACTACCTGTACCTTTCCTTAAAAAATAAAAATACAATAATGAAGAAAACCTGATGGTGCTAGGATAGTGTTGTTTTTCGACACTTTACAATTCCGGGCACCTTTCCTGTGTCCTCACCATCCTGAGGACTTGTGTGCCCTCTCATGGAAGCATTCCTATTTCTGTTGCAGGCATGGCTGGTGCAATTCACTTTCTCTCCGATATCCTGGTTCCAGAGACATCAAGGTTTCCAGCATTTGAACTTAGCTGGTCACAGAGTGACAGAAAGATGGAAAAAGACTAAAATGCATACTCAACTGGACCAAAAGCCACCAGACTGCTCGGTGCCTGACACAGAACCAACTGTGAACCCTGAAAGATGAAAAGCAGCAGCAAACCTGCACAGACTCCCTTTTGTCAAAGCCTTGCTGTAAGAGCTTGAGTGAGCATTTTATAGCAGTGCCCCCAACTGATGTAAATATGAATTCCTCACATCTGGATTCTTTGTAGTGTCTGCATGTTCTTGGTGCTGTCTGTTTTCTGCTATGTTTAAAGTGGGTGTCTTTTTAATTGACAGGGAGAGTAGATGAGATCTGTCTCATAGATCAGAAAGATTCTGAGTTGATATCCTCGTGATGATGATTTTTCTGCACTTTCTGTGGGTCCCTTTCAGATGAGCTTGAGGCAAAAACCATCACAAAACTGAAAAGCAGTATGAGGAGAGAACCTTATTGTTGTATTTAGGTAGTCAGCCTCTCCACAGACATTTGAACACTCCTTCTGTGTGTTTTGTGCACACTTGAGTGTGGAGAAGTCAAAGCAGGTACACTGCAACATTTCCGAGTGCTTCCTGTTCTCAGCAAAGGTTTCAGGTACTTTGTGTGATGTTTGAAAGGCTCCTTGCAATCCAAGGCAGCTGGTCTCTTGGGGAGTGAGGTTCATGACCTTGAGGGTGACATTCAGGGGAAGCCTTTCATGATGACATTGTTTAACAAGCAGTAATGACTAAGGGTGGAATTCTAGAACACATACCTAGGTGTCTATTATGAAATCAAACTGCCCCTCAAGTCTGCAACACTGTACTTTAGTGTTCAGTTCAGTGGATTAAATTCCTGATGGGTGATGAATACAGTCCTCATTTTTTTGTTCACCATTTAGATTTCACATTTGATAAGCTGAACTAAGCACAGAAAGGCCAGTGTGCATTTACACATGTGGCAATGTGTCCACCTGGGGACAGTGCTCCAGCCAAGGAAGCTGTGGTTTGTATGGCAGTCTTTGTTTAAGAAAATGGGCAATAATTGGATTAGCATCAATTCTATCATGTATATTTCGGGTTATTTTAAAAATTTAGCCTCTTGGTAGGAGTAATCTGGGACGTCTGTGTACTTCTCATCTACAAGCTAAGGTGTGTGTCATAAAAGACAAGATCAATCTCTTGGGATCTGGTCCTTGCCAGCAGGTTTCCACTTCTTTCATAAAGAGAAGTAAGAATATTGATGTAGAAGATACGATTCCATACATACGCATTTCTTGAGTGTTTCTGAGCCTTATTTGTGGGACTGACACTCTTAAGCCTGTGACCTTCACTTTCTAAATGATGTTTCTTCATTGTAGGCAATCTTGTTTCTAAGTCGTGACTTTTTTTTCAAGTTAGGTTGATGACTTCCATGGGTATAAATCCTGATGATTATATTTTAACTGACTTCCTGGATCTGCTGATGGGCTTACCAGGCAACTCAGCACCATATATCCCGTAGGTTCCCCAGATACCATAGTTCAGCTGATAGCCCTGTCCCCTTCCTCTCCCCACCATATCCAAGCCACACACTGACTCAGCCATGGCAGCCCTTGTGACTAAGTGAAAAGCTTTGCCCATACTTCCCACCCCTGCCCAGACTTGCCCTGAATTCCCCCAAGTTCAGCCTTTGGCAGCTTGTGGAAGCCCTGGGTCTAAGCCACTGTCTCAGCAGAAGGATGATCTGTTGTCTGGGCAGCACCACATATGAAAAATACTGGTTAGGCTTATTTCTGACCAATATGGCAAGGGAAGATATCATATTTGTAAGATAAATAGGGTCTTTCAAGTCAATTGTGTTGACACCTTCCCATATCCCTACCAGACACCGGCAGGTATGTTGTTCTGTAATGCTGCGCTAATCTGCCTCCTGATATCTGTCACACATCCTACAGTCCCTGCATGAAAGCAGAAGATGCAGAGTCTATACTGGGTGTCTGGATTCAGCTTACAACCTTTCGCACGTTCCACTTGAAGACTTTGGTTTGTTTGTCCTCCAAAATGTGTCTAAATATTAAAATATATGTGCACACAAGACTTTTAAAATTTAAAGGAAAAAAGTTGATGTCCACAAATGCATTTGGCTTCTTTGGTTTTGTTAGTAAAAGACAGTTTTGAAGTGATGAAAGGATCTACCTTTTGCTCACACCTGACTGCCTTAGTGATGTTGGTCAGGAGCCTTAGTCTCCATTTGAAGATACTACTTGCCCTTACTTTGCCCTTATTTGCTCACAGATAATATAAGACAATTCACTGGAGATCCCCACGCAAGATTTCTTCTTAACCCAAGACCCTCCGAAACCCACATGCTTTGCTGTATGACGGGCCCTTCATTCTTACAATGCTGCTCTCACTGACTTCTTAGCAGGACCTGACCATTCATTGCCATTGTATGTTGCTTTCAACTTCCTAAGGCAGTTTTACATCCATTCATTTGCTAAATTCACAAAAACAGTAACCCAGGTTTAAGTCCTGGTTCCTCAGACGCTCTTACAGACTGCTGCTTCTCCAGCCCAAGCATTCTGTGCCGCCTTTGAGGGATTCTTCTCTCCTAGGTCTGATTTTTCCACATCACATTGTCTTGAGAGCAGATGTCAGTCTCAGTGTGGTTTTCAGCCTCCTTCCTACTCCTTCAGCTGCACTGGCCAGGACTCTGGAAGTCTGGTTGCTCTCTGCCATCCTCATCAAACAAGGTTGCAGACTTTTCTGCCTAATTTTACTATAACTCCAGCTCCTTGGGGCTCCATTCTAATGCACTGGTGATCCTAACTCACAGGCACTATAATGAGTCCATTCCACAGGCTGCCCCATTTCTCCTCCACTTAAGAGACAGAAGCCTTGGTCCCTTGATTTAGCACACCTGTGTGCTGTGTGGGGCATTGTACTAAATGATAAGAGTGAAAAAAGAAAAAGCAGTCACAAATTATTGTGCCACTTCGCACTGGCTATGAGCACTTGCCAGGGGCAAGTGAACTCCAGTTTATACTGGGGAGGCCCTTCCCCTGTAGACCCTGCACTGTTCAGTGGGGTCAACAAGCCTCTGGGTGAAGACTGGTGTAATCATCTAGATGTCTGGAAGGAACCACATTGAGAATTCCACAATCCCCAGTTGAGTCTGACTTCTTTGACAACTGCCTGAACTTTCAGCCAGCCATGTGTGTGCGTGTATAAGCATGTGTGGCTATGGAAAAGCGAGAAAAACAATAGGGGAGAATATTCATGGTAGAGAAACACATAGCAGAGAAGCATCAGTGAGATGGGCTCAGAGAAGGGAGAAACTAGATTTTCTCAAGCAGATGGGTATAGCTGGTTGGTGGGTTCTTGAACCTTTCTTCTTACTGCTGCCATTAACTGTGTAATGGAAATTAAGATGACATCTCAGAGTGAAGATGACAGAGGCGGTGGCATTGGGATTTGAAGAGAGAAAAGAATGTGCATATCGCTCAGAAGGAAACAGGAGGAATCATTGGTGGGTTGTGTTACAACTCATGAGTAGACTAATTCTTCCTGTGGTGACAGGGAAGGCCCTGTCAGCTCCCACCACTCTAGGGCAATCCCCCTACTTCCAAAACTGAACTCAGACTTGTTACAGGCATCTGCAACCTCAGATGTTTAGTGAATTGTATTGGTGTACTTCAAGTTGTGCTTGTCACAGGAGCTTGGATTTACTTCAACTTTTAACAGTTAACCCAATTTTAACCTCACTGATCTTGTGATAGGTAACCAGCGGGAACATGAGAGCCTGGTGTTTTTGTGCTCTCCCCATAGTCTCTTAGCCCCATGGTCTTGTGTACTGCATATGTGTGTGCTCCCAATACATGTGGACCAATAAGCATGCAATTCATACTGAATTTTGAAGAGTGTGGAAAAAAATGGAGCTTTCCTTGTAATGTGTTTTACTATATCTTGGTAGTATTTTGATATATTGGGTCAAATATATTTTTAAATTTTTTTTTTTTTTTTAATGTACCTAATGTACCTTTTAAAAATTGATACCAGCAGCCCGCTTCCCAGAACCTGACTGTTTGTGAGAAAGTGGCCCAAAGGTCATAATTCCTGCAAGCAGTGTAGTGTGGACAGGACATAGATGTGCTCCTCATGGATTTGCTGGCAGCCCTCTCCTGAGATGCCCCTCCTGCTATGTGCCTGCTGGCATCGATCCCACCTGCCATCTTCTAGTTCAGAAATTTTGCCTTGAAAGCTGTTATGGATTTCTTAAAGTTCAATGAAATTTGAGAGGGACAGAATGAACACTCAGTTTGCCATCTCAGGTCATGACCTTTGACTTGTAACTGAGTGCTTCCCGATGAGAACAGGTCCAGGTGGGGCATGAATTAGCTCTAACCTCAGCTCTTCAAGCCTCCGTCCCGTACTCTTGGTGGGAGTGTAGGTTGTACAGACACTTTGGAGAACAATATATTGTTCAAAAAATGAAAAATAGAATTTCCGTATGATCAAACAATTCCAGGTATCAGAAAAATATATGAATTTGAAAAGATGTATGCACCCCTATGTTTATTACAGTACTATTTATAATAGGCAAGATAAGGAATCAACCTATATGGAGATGGATGAATGAATAAGAACTGGTATATATACACAATGGACTACTACTAAGCCATAAAAAGGTAAAATCCTGGCGCACCCCTGTGGTTCAGCAACCAAGGTGCAGGCCATGTATAGCCCAAGGACCCGGGTTTGAGAACTGGGGTCATGGGAAGGAAAAGTAAAAGGTGAAATCTTGAAACTTGTACTAACGTGGAGGGAACTGGAGGGTTTCTGCTGAGTGAAATAATAAAGAAAAAGACAAATATTGGATGATTTCACCTATAACTAGAACAGTAAGAAGCAATGCAAATGAACTGATAGGATAAAATTAAACTTTGGACCTTGACAACAACTGAGGTCACCAGAGGGTTGTCATATAGTAGAAGTTGACTTATTTTTTCTTTGATTTTTGATTTGCTTTTGTTTAAAAAAAAAATAAATGTGTTGGTGAATCAAAAGTACCTTATAGTTTTGGCATAGCATTTGATTTCTGGGCTCTCCCAAGGCTGCCCCCGCCCAATTCAGCTGAACTAATGACGTACTTCCTTATTAGAAATGCCATCTCTACCCTCTCCAATCTCTAGTAAAACAGTCACAGCACATGTCCAAATTTATTTTTATTTTGCATACATAGTAAACAGGACCCTATCAAAAGAACAAACAAGAGACAGGAGCCAAGTGTTAAGGAAAAACATGCAGGAATGCTCCAAGTCAATGTGGAACACTGACTCTTGGGGCTCTATACACCAGTAGTAGGACCCACTGTGAGTAGTGGGCTGTTTACATAGAAGGGTGCCCGCCCAGGTTGAGGAAAACATAAGGTATGAAACTATTGAGCACTCTCTAGATCCTTCAGTCACTGAGATCACTGCTATCAAAAAGATAAAAGGCGAGTCAGCCTAGACATATGGGTGGCCTGCTTGGTCCCACCTTGCACCCATTCCAGGGTAACGTCTACTGTGCTTCTTTGTTAAAAAAGAGGGAGTGAAGTTAAAAATTCAAATGAGCTGAGGGACAACTTTGGGGCCCATGCAGGAGTTCCTCGTTGTAAACAGCAAACATTGTGCTTTGTCTTCTCATTTGAGTTAGGGACCCGTGTGTGGGCCAGAAGTTAAGAGTTCACAAGGTGGTCAGAGACATGGCAGCAATTATCTGTGCTCAAAGACCATTTTTAAGGGCATTCATTTGGCTCCAAGTGTCTCTGGAATTCCCTGGGAGATTCCCGGATTCTCTGTCTTTCAGGTACATCTGAGTTGATATGGTGGCCCCTTAGATCCTCAACCAGTTTCCCAAACTGATGTTCCAGCAGAGCAAGGACACCAAGACTCCTGGTCTAGGTGGGGATGTAAACCATTCAGAATTCATTCCAGTAAAATGTCCTGCTGCTCATATTTAGTGAGTGACTTTCTCAAGAGGCCCCAAGTCATTCCTTTAAAAATAAGACCCTCCCCCACCTGCCCCACTACCACACTTACTGGGACTGCCTAACCACTAACTATGCGGAAGGACCGAACTTCCTATTCACTGTCAGCAACCCTTGACGACATGTAAGATCCTGGAGCAAGTTGTTTCTTAGTCAGGTTTTGCACTTCCAAACTACATCTTTATTCTAATTTTTATTATATTGTCAGTGGAATCAATTCAGTATTTTTTGCTTTTCAGTCTTTTTCTCAGTCAAGTTTATCTTTTCAGAGTCCAACTGCTGAGTTCAAGCTCTCCAGGGCCCTGGCCTTATCCTGCCAGATGTCTCCTCAGGGGCCTTATGTGACTCCCTTGCTCTGAACATGCCTATCAAAACTCATCCCCAGAGCTGCTTTGGAGCTAGGAGATTTCTGGTTATCATTTTACCAAAGAGCTGCCGATACCTAGGGAAGACATGCTTTGAGTCTGACCTCAAAGGACAGTTGCTCTGTACCAGGAGTGACTCCACATAGGCTTTCATAAATATGCTGAAGAGGAAACAGTTTTCTTCCCAAGTCATATTAAGAGTTCATAAAACACCATGTCCCACTTTGGGCAGCTAGCAATTTTCCATGAATTTAAATAACTTTCCTTGGTGATTTTCAGATAGCTGTGGACATCTAACTTGGCTTGATTCTGAAACCACATGCCCTGTGGTGAGAGTTGCACACAAGGGCCCCCTCTCACCTTTAGGAACTTAGTGGAACTGGAAACGTGCTCAGAGCCTTCACGGAATGTGTTTCTGACAGCTTCTTGAAGAGCAAGACAGGACAAAGGCTCAGACAGGCCTAGGGCCTCAATTCAGAGGGGCTGCCCACAAAGGGGAAGGCTGCCTGCCTAGGATGGGCAGAGGCCCCTCCCACACAGCATGCCACGATGTGTCAGCACTCCAGCTGTCCTGACTCCTAGGAGTGCAGATTATACATCAGAAACAACAGGGGAGACATGGGTGAACTCAATATCGGTCTCCATGGAAAGCCTAAAGGGCCATGGGCTTACTTTGAAGATCACAGAGGAATCTGCCCTCAGTGTCTCATAACACTCTTCCTGGAAGCCAACATCTAGGGAATGAGAGGCCCAGGGCAAGAGCCTCTCCCTGTCCCCTGCAGTGACATACAGGCAGGTAGTGCTGGCAGCATCTGCTACTTGGCCTTCACCACCTGTTCATATGGGGGCGGGGGTGTGTTGCAGTAGGAAGGGGGTGGTGGGTAGGCTGTGCTTCCCTGGGGTGAATTCGGCTGGACCTGGAAAGCCATCGCCGTGGGATCCCCCGCAGGATTCATCCCCGATCCTCCAGGGTCGGTGTAGTATGGTAGCCCCAGGGGCTGGGCTCCTGAAAGACAAGACAGCAGAGGTAAGCATAGCAGAGAAATCCACTGCCCATCACTCTCCAAGTGCTCTGAGCTGCCATGCACCAAGGGTGACATGCTCGGAGCAGCATGTCGGTCCCTGAACCCTGAGGTGTCTCTCCTGCAGGGTGTAGATGAGTGCAAGGACAAACATCCTCAGAAGGGTGCCTAATGGTTGGGAGAGACAACAGAATGGAGCTGCTATGAAGAAGCTGGGCATCACCAAGCCCAGGCAACTGTCAAGAGTTGTGCTGAAGAGTCAGCAATGGAAAGATGATTCCTTAAGACAAGACACCTGGAAGAGTCAATTAATGTTCACTGCTGACTGGACAGAACTTGAAGGGTATGGTTTCCTGACTCGAAAAACCATTACTGGCTGCATTCCAAGTCCTAGGGGGTAGCTTACTGAATCACATTTCTGAACTAATGGTCTCCATTCCTACCAACTGGTTTAACATTTTCTCAGGGATATGCAGTGATAACCTGTAATCCTGGTGAGCCCACACTTGCAGACAGGGATACAGCCTGTGGGCAAAGGCCAGTAGGAATGTCTGTGTGTCTGCAGCAACCCTATTTGCCCCATGCTCTAAGTCTGCAGTCTAAGATGCATGCTGCCCCCACTCAGACCAAGATACTGGACATGGAAAGCCATAGAGCACAGAAGGGAAGACAAGATGACTGTCCTAACTCCATTTTCAAGGGTAGGATATATGAGCTGATGTTTTGGAACCTATTTTTTAGATATGATTGCTTTCATCACATTGATAACACTATGCAATCCTGAAAATACAAAAAGAAGAAAAGAAACTGGGAGTTCTGGATGAATTAACTTTGGGAGTGTACTCAGGACGATTTGAGTTAGACCTCTTTTAACCCAGGGAGATCCTAGGAGTATCAGAAGTTGCCCCTGTATGAATATTATGCATGCACAGTATGTAGGATCTTTTGCAAATCTTCCTCTGCCACAATCTAAATAGAAAAGGCCAGACTCCTGTGCAGTGTCTCAACTCAAAGAGCTGGTGTAAGTCAGACTTATAAATATACAAATGTACTGAAGAGAATGGTGAACCAAAACATCAGAGCAGAGATACACGTAGTATCAGCAGGAGAGCATGTAGCACAGAAGCCACCTCGACTGCCACTTGATCCACACTCATTAGGTCTAACATCACCTGCTTCCACTGGGCTGACCTGGCACTGCTGGTACATGTTGGTACAAGTCTAATCAGCTGTGACTGAGTTTCTCAAAGGCAGAAAATATGTTCATAGGTATCTGGATAAATATATTTTACACAAATACAAAATGTTTAAAAATTTTATACAAACAGTTATAGGGTTTTATTTAAGAGGCTTTATTTTGTTTCGGGAAGACATGATGATTCAGATTTGAGAAAAGAACTGGGAAGGAGAGAATGAGAGGGAATTCAGGAGGTATAGCCAAAGGACCTGTAACTAACTCAGTGGGGAAGGCTTACGGATGGAGAATAGGCCTGGTTTCTGATCCTAATGAGCGTCACCCAGCAGGAGAGGGAAGGAAGATGAGGCAGGGCCTGCTGGAGTCAAGCAGCTTTAGGTTTTCCCTGCAGATATAGCACCAGGACTATGAGTGTAGTGAAAACCACCCTGATGTGTGCAGGGAGGGAGAAAAACTAAAGTTGAGAATTGTAGAAAAGACCAACATTCAAGGCAGGAAGAGAAAACAAAATGGAAGAAACCTTGAAGAGTGAAATGGGAGTTGTGTCACAGCAGCAGAGAGGAGAATTTTCAAGAAGGGAGAAGTGAATGGTATTGCCTACAAGGGTGAGAGGTCAGAAAAAGAACCGCAAATTTTCACAGGTGTGATGTGTGGGTTTTCTTGTGCCTTTACTTGGTGGTTTAAATGCAGTGGAAGGTACAAACCCCAACTGTGCCAGCAGAAAGCTACTTGGGAGGCCTGAGAATGAGCAAGGAGGTGGTAGTTGTAAAGGGAGGCAGAACAACGGAATATGTGTTATTAAGATCAGAAAGGGCTGATGAGCAGGATGAGCAAGTGTGAAAGCACAGTGGTAGTTATGCAGGAGAGGATTTTTAGGGGAGTACAGGCTCACTGAAAGCAAGGAGTACATCAAATCTGCTCCAACATCTGGGCCTCACTACCTGGGTAAGAGAACAGGATAGCTCCCACACCCATGTGAAATGCGCATAGAGCTGTGGTGTCAGCTGGCCAGATATAAGCAGAGTACAGGAAAAGGGAAATTCAGAGCCAGAAAACAATAGATCAGTGTGACTGATTTAACCAACCATCAGCACAGAGCCATAATGGTGTCATCCAGTTTAGCATACCAAAAATCAGGAAGTCAGTACGACTAAGTTTAAAGTGTAGCTGAAACTGCCAACTCTAAGCCTATGTGCCAAGGCTCAGGACTACTGAAAAAATAAAAACAGAGGAAATCAATCATAAAGATGCCAATATTATTAGGTAGGCTAGTCAGAAGGGGGGCTGGAACAGGAGAGATGCCCCAACTTAGAAAGCCCTAAAAAATATCAGATAAAACATTGGCACAAACCAGGCTCCAAAGGGCCAAGGAACAATAATACATTTCTAACACAGACTAGGCCTCAAAAATGACTAGATAAAGTGATACATTTCTGCAGCTTCTGAAGCAGCAGTACAAGTGCAGAAATTCATAGTTACTTGCTACTGACCTTTACCTCATAAGAGACAACATAAAATTGTACATGGCGCTATATATTAGGCTCATTATAACAGACTAAATGAGGGGTAGTGAGCTGGTGCACTTAAGGGAGCACCTGTTCTTGGAAACGAAAGCCTTTTTCCTGGAATTTCCTACCCAGATACACCCCTAGAGCAGAGTTAGGGAG